>LUCG01297112.1:0-12304 GCA_001633085.1 Carthamus tinctorius
GGAGGAGCCGACTCCGGAGTATGGATCCGGGTATGGGCGCAGGCAGGAGGAGCCGACTCCGGAATACGGATCCGGGTACGGGCGCAGGCAGGAGGAGCCGACTCCGGAGTACGGATCTGGATACGGGCGTAGGCAGGAGGAGCCCGTTTCCGAGTACGGATCCGGATATGGGAGGGCAACCAACTATGGGGAGGAGCAAAGGGAAGAAGGGTATGGTGGAGGTCGGGAGGAGAGACCTAGCTACGGAAGGCGCGATGATGATGATGAAGAAGGCGAAGGTCATCATGGGCGTAAGAAATATGTAAGCTCAATAATCCCCTACTGCACTGTGTTATTTACACCATATGTTTGTGATTATATCTATATCTTGCTGTTGTTGATGAAGACCATAACTTAATTACTTGATATGAATTAGCTTAGAAGGTTAATTAGATTGAACTGGAAATCCAACAAGAATCATATGAAATTATTAATTCATGTAACTTTGAGATAGGCTGACAGTAANTAGGCACCACCACCGCAAGCACTATGATGATTGAGATTGAGATCGAGATCGAGCTCCTGGTTTGTGGAAGTGACTACCAATATAAGTAAAGCCAACTGGTTTGTGGTGTTTTTTTTCAGTGTGTTTTTGTTGTGTGACAAGTAAAAACCTTGGTTTGGTTTTGAATTTGTGTAATAAAATTCTCAAATGTTTGGGATCTTGTTCTGATGTTCACAAATGTTTCAACTTTGTAATCCTGAAATGCATCAACAGCTGCTGTTGCATTTTCTTGTATGGAGGATGATTGATTGTTTTTGGTTAAAGTTGATGATAATTATCTTATTTTCTGATACACATGCTGGATTGCACAATGGAAGGAAAAAGCTGTGTTTTCTTATGTATGTTGTGATGAACCATAGCCAAAACTGATCACCACCAAGCTAAGGGGCTGTTTACTGAATGCTTACCCGGGTAAGTGCTTATCATATTACCTTACCTGATGAATATGGCAAGGGCCAAGAATCTTACCCGGTAAGAGCTAAGGCAAGTGATGGGGAAGACTCTTGCCACAGTTGCGCTTACCGTAAAAATTGTTGTATACAATCCCTTGTTGGTGGACTAAAATCTTACTGGTAAATAAGTTATATTGTTGAAATTTACCGGTACACTTATCCATGTAAGCATTTGGTAAACGGCCCCTAAGTAGAACATTTCCAAATCACAAAAGCTCAGCAGCAGCAGCTTGTGTAATGGCCATTGGACATGTTTTCATCTTTGGTAGACGAAGACGCAAAGTAATGAGATTGGACTGCGACCATTTTAAGGCTTGCCAATGGGTGGTTGTAGGTTGATGCATAAATTGGGACAAGTTGCCTGATGAGAGCTCGATATTGAAGGCTCCCGACAAGTGTGCAATGGACAATACTTAAAGAGATGTGTAAAGTTCTGTAAACCAGCTTGAGATCATAAATGGCCTTGGGAGGTGGCTAGCAATAGCATGGTTGGGACTCTCAGGATCAACAAAACCAGAGGTTGGGACATCTTTTGACAAAGTGTCCTGCAAAAAGCATCATTAGTATTACACAAGCACACACCTCCGAGTTCAGTAACGGGCCTAGAGAGTAATCAAACCTGGGATGTTGATGAAAGCCCAAAGCGACAAGGTGAGCTTTGTGTTTTCGAATGGTGCCATTAGGATTGTGCTTCGTTTGAAACACCTGGATGCAGGAAAGTTTGTGCTCTGGTGCCCAAAATACGTTATGAGATTATAGCAGTTAATTTCACCTTATAGGCAGAGCTCAAGAGGTTTCTCATTTTGCCTGGGGAGCTGCTAGAAAGGATTTCAAATAGACAGTGTTATTTGCACCGCTTTTATGTTAAATCAAGTCTATTCATGCATCCGGAACCTAAAAAATAGGTCCTTACGTTGTTGTGAGAAGAAATTTATAGGTAGGGTGCATTTAACAATACATAGGGGTGTATTTAGCCCACCTCATTCCAATATTTCATTCATGGTGTTGTATTAGTATGAAGATATGTGAACATTTAAACATTACAAAAAAAGAAAAACAAAATGAATCTTCTATGATATGTATCTAAAAACAATACTCAAGAAAAAAAAACTAAATCAGCTTCTTCCTCTGAAAAAATGACTTCAAATGCCATAGCTGCAGACCAGCCACCGATAAGCAAAGCACAAGAGAGAAAAGGGTGAAGGTTGCCATCGTCGAACTAGTTGATCTTACTAGATCTTGCATCGCTTCCTCCCTAACCAAGTTAAAACATAATTAACAGCACGTTCTCTAGAAGCAAACGCCAAATGCACTTTTTGTAGAAGCAAAACACGCATTATATGTTTACCTCTCACGAAGAATGAACATCTCTTCATGAACGGTCACCACCGTATCATACAATTTCTTCAATTCAAGTTCCATCATCTGTCACAAAGGAATGCAATGCTAACAGAATAGCCCCACATCATGTAAATGAGTACACAGTAAAACAAGAGAACAGGATAAAAAACCCAAATTCAATGGAGCCCTTTTTCTCCAGGGAGGTAGAGCTGAAAGATTCAGGCAAGTAATATCAGGCTGTCAAACCATCAATAGAAGACATTCTGTGTGAATGTGTAAAGCTGAATGACGATTTGGTTCAACAGGATGATCATGAACTTCATTGGGAAAGTGATTGTCCAAATGCATAGAGATCCCCTTGTTTTAGGATTTGCAAATTAGCTTTACTTGTGGAACAATGTTAAAGAGCACGATATATAGCAGCATGTTTTGTGATAGCTTAGATAATCGGGAAAGATGTCGGGTCTAGAAAAATAGTGAAGGTAAATCAATAATTGACCTAAACGACGTTTAAAAAGTTTATCAGACAGAATTCGACAGGTAAACTTTTGATTGGAAGGCGATTGGAAACTTGGGCAGATGTTACGGTTTTGATGGATTAGAAATATAAAAGGTACATTTTTGGGGAATTCATTTGAAGTTTTCCAGCAGTTAGAGATTATTGTATTGGCTGTATGCTTCTTGTAGCAGTGGCTGGTTTGCCTTGGTCGGTTTATGTTTTAGTATTGTATATCGTTTGTCTCAGTCTTGATCGTGGTTCAGTTGTAGTTTGTTGGTTTATCAGAAAGTTACGGCAAGATAAAAGAAAAAAACTTACTTCGACCTGTCCCTTTTTAGCCACTTTAGACCAATCTTTTGCAGCCAGGCCCGATTTCCACTCAAAGTCAATTGACATCATCTTGGTCGGAGATTGCTTAGCCGCCCAGAAACACGCCATATAATCACCAGCCTCACCTGCAGTGAACGCAAAACCACCAGAAGCTTTACGATCTGCGTAGTGATAATTGTTCCCGAGCGGCGAAGTTACCTATTTTGGATCATATCACATAAAATAAATCTCCATCAATATCCATCAAACCTAATAACCATTTACACTAATACAACAGGTAGTTTGATATTCCTTACAATGGCACAAATGCTTCAAGAGACCCTTTAAGTACAAAATTGTAAGCTGTGGAGGGTTGTTCCACTGGCAATACTTTTAGACTGCCATTTTTGATCTGGTGAATCAGGCCTAGAGCCAAACTTTGATATTTATATTAATTCCGCTGCGTTAGATCACTGGGAATTGTTATTATTATTTGTTGGGTTTTGGGTTGTTACATTAACCCCCTTCTATATTTTAGTCACTGCATTCTCTTATTAAAATACCAGATTGTTGAGCATATATATAAACTATTGAATTATACTTGTACCAACATCATTCAATCTATCTGGCTAAATATTTGAGAATGAAGAACTATTAGGTACCATTCTGCTTAGCTTTTTCATGGCAAATATACCTTCATGCTAACCAGAAAACAAAACAAAGTTGTGGTTTGGAAAAAAAGTTAGAAAATATAACCACAAAAGGAATCATATATGGGTCCAAAATTGTTGGTGTAATGTTGTTGAAAATATGAATGAAAATTGAAGTTGTTGAAATGGTGTTGGGGGATAACCAACCCTAACGGTGACGCGATCCTCTTCGGGCAAAGAAAAGCCTTCGACCGGGTTGACGATGCTGTACTTGCCGACGGTCATGGCGTTGAGTTTAATGTCCTCGGTTATGCATTTTGTGGCTCCTGATCTCAAATCGAACCTCATCCCCTTCACCGATGATGTTGAAGCTAACCCTAATATCATCATCACCACAATTGTTGCTATGTTTCTCAATCTCAATCTCAATCTCCACATTGTTGAATTTTGGGGGGAAAATAAAATAAGAACCTTAGATTTGTTGGCGAAAGCATAGAGGGGGTCTGCTATTCTCCTTGTCCAAAATTAACGACCATCAACGAACTGAATTCTGTACGGCATGTTTTGGCGCGATGTTGATATTATTAGGGCCATGGAAGTATTTGATTTTTCTTAACCATTCAGAAACATTTTTGTATAGATTTAATTCATACCCCCAACCCACAGTATAATAATATGATTGATTGGTGGTGTATAAAAAAGTAAAAAACTCCGATTGTGATGCTGCCATATGAGGTGTATTTATGATTGTGATTAACGGGTTATCTTCAAATGAAAACTCAAATCTGATTGCGAACGTGAGGACCATCGAGAGCGTAACATGTGTCTTATTCAGTCTGAATAATACCAATGTTCGAAAAAGCTCGCTGCAACAGCAGCCGCCGTGGCTCAAAGCATGTGTCTCACGCCACGTGCTTGAGGCACACCATGGTATAATGCACGGTTTTTCTAACACGATATTTGGTTTAACGTATCTTTTTAATGCCTTATTTGATAATTTTTAACATATAACTTGATTTAAATTGTTTATTATTATTATTATTATTGCTTCATTGAATAATAATAACACAAAAATATATGTTTATGTGTATAATATTATATTTGATATAGAAATTTGATGCCATAAGTCACGTCTTGAAAAACACCATATCCTTGCCGTGGCTTCTAAGGTTTGATCAGACTTAGTCTTGTCGTCATGCTATTTAAAACCTTGAATAATACAGTATTCAGACTGAATAATGTATTATTCAGTTTGAATACACGTGCTCTTGGTTATGGCTACGTTCGTAATGAAAAATGAGTTTCTGTTTGAACTTACCTAAAACGTTTATATATGCTATAATATATACACGTTTTTTTAAACAACTAGTAGTGATTTGGAAGTTAAAGTTGATTGAATTTTTTAAAGCAAAAATGACAATTTGTTCATATTTAAAATGAAGTAGGTTCAAATCAGAACCCATCCAATTTGCAAGAACAAATAAATTGACCATAATCATGTATGATATGGGTCCATGTAGGTCCCACATTGACTATGGTTAGTTCTTTGTTCTTACAAATGAGTTTGGTTCTTAAATGAACCTGCCTATATTTGAGATAATTCGATTACTCTTCGAAGTAATACTTTCAGACGAAGACAGTCACCGGAGAGAAGAACATTCCGCCGCCGGCCGATGGATGAACTAAACATCCCGATCGAGATTGATGACAACCCCACGGAGGAAGCCGTAAGGGGCGGTGGCTGAAACCGCTGGCTAATGGGCGATGACTCCAAAGATGGTGATGAGAGACGGCGGTTTACCAAGTCAACTTCATCTTTTATTCTACATATCTTCTTTTAATTTACCCTAATTCAAATCTGTTAATTTGTTGTGAAAAAAATGAACACAAGAAAGCATCAGTTAATTGTGCCATGTTTTATAATCCCTCCTCTGAATAATGCATACAGATAACTGTTAGAGTTCCACATCGGCTAGACTTGGACCAAATCTTCACTATATATGTTGAAACCCTCTTCTCTCCTCAAGGGCTCTTTTGAAGGTTAATCTTGGGGTTCCATGAAATTTGGGAAAGAATTTGCTTCACAGATGGTGCCGGAATGGCAGCCAGCATACATGAACTACACCCACCTCAAGTTTCTCATTAAGCAGATCTCTGTTTTTCAACCAAATCCACCACCATTAGAAGGGCCTTGTGTAAAGAAAAAGGTGTCTCTTCACAGGGCCTTAACAAACAGCAATCCCGATAAAGACGATCACGCGATTCTGGTGAGCGCAACGGAGGAGGAGAGCTACCAGACGATTTTCCTCGGGTCGTCGTCGGAGGACGGTGGAGAGGCTGAGCTGCACTTCTTCAGAAGACTTGATCATGAGTTCAACAAAGTGATCAGTTTCTACAAAGTGAAGGTTGGGGAGATGGTGGATGAAGCTGAGGAGTTGAGTAAACAGATGAATGCTCTCATTGCGCTTCGAATGAAACTCCAAGATCCGGCTCTCTGCGGTTCGTCTCCCGTGTTTTCCTCTCGGCTCTTTGACGAAGAACAAATCACAGGTTATTTGAGACGAGTTTACGTGTCATGTTAATTTTTTTGCGGCTATATCGTTTATGAACCGACACAACAACACATTAATATGTCTAAACGTCGTAATAAATCTACGACTTAATTTATAGAACCAAACGATTACACAAGATCTAAAGGCGCTACAATAAGTTGGTACCACGATTTTAGGCCTTGTGACAAATTTTAAGGATGTTATTAAATAAAATGTCAAGATTAAATTTTTTAAGGGACAATTTTAAAGAGGGTCTATGAGCATATACTTGTTTTTATAAAACAAATTTTCAATTAATCAAAAGCTCCTAAACAGGTGTTACAGAAACTTGTTATGACATCTAAAAAAACATTCTAAATCAATTTATTTAACGCTTTTACATATGATATACAATTATATACTAAAGTCTAGTAAAAGAGTCTATTAAGACGTCTAGACATTTTCGACATCTATAAAGTCAATTTTACGACAGTTTACCTTCTTCTGATGCCTGACATGTCTTACGATAAAACTTGTTTTTTCGATTAGAGGCGATTAGAGAAACCAAGATGCATAGCAAACGGAGAATGGGAAGAGATCATGGAATAGACAAAGAACATGAGATGGTTTCCTTAGGAGTTCTAAACCACGTAAAGATCAACGTTGCATCAGGATCACCGATATCATCGTTAAAACATGCTTTCAGTGGTTCAAAATCCGGATTTTCATTCAGCAAAAGGGAACTCCGAGATGTAGAGCGAAAGTTGAAGCAGGCTCTAATCGAGTTCCATCAAAAGCTTCGCTATTTGAAAAGCTACTCGTAAGCACCAACATTTGCGACACTTAATTTCCTTTTGTCGCTTATGCTATTTAATTGCACTTTTTCTAGCACTTTACAATGACTTTCATTCTTTAATTTCTTTGCTGAAACTCTCTTTGATCATACAGCTTCTTGAATGGATTGGCTTTCTCCAAGATCATGAAGAAGTACGAAAAGGTATTGAATTTCAAAGTTAATCTAGAATATTGTAGAACCTGACACTCCGGTTGATACAGAACACGTCTAGAAATGCATCAAAAGCTTATTTAGAGATGGTTGAGAAATCTTACTTGACCCAATCTAACGAGGTATATACGACGCTTAGATTTCTGTCGCGGTACTCAAATTAGCATAAGATGAAATAAGTTGATATTTTTTACAGGTCGCTAAGCTTGTAGAGAGCGTTGAAGCTGTCTTTATAGAACATTTCTCCAACGGAAACCGCAGTCAAGGATTAAAAAGCTTAAGGCTAAAAGCTAAAACAGACAAGCATAGAATTACATTTTTCATGGGTAAGATATTGAAAATATTACCCTTAGAAAGGGAAAAGTATTTAACACCGTCACTAATACGATGCCAAAACCATTGCTATCTATTGCAATGCCGACAGTTGTTTCTCTATTAACTGTCAAGAAAAATAAGCACCCATCATCCTATACTTTCTTTGTTATGGTTTCTAATTAATGCTTAATTCTAGCGTCACTAAAAATGCATCCATCGCAAATATAATGTGACGCTACAAGTCTTTTTTAATCCATCGCTATCATCTAGCTTTTCAATGTCTTTGCCGTAAATAGTTTAATTGCACTCGGTGGTTTTATACAGGTTGCTTCGTGGGATGCTCGTTAGCACTTATCGTGGCAATCGTCTTAATTGTACACGCTAGAGAACTTCTAAAGAGTGAAGGTCGCGATCAGTACATGACTAACGTATTTCCGTTGTACAGTGTGTTTGGATACCTCGTGTTACATATGTTAATGTACGCTGGAAACGTCTATTACTGGAAGCGTTTTCGCATCAATTATTCCTTCATCTTCGAGTTCAAACCAAATACTGAATTGGGCTTTCGAGAAATCCTGCTTATCAGTTCTGCTCTATCGGTACTCGCTCTTGCAGCCGTACTGTCAAATCTTGAAATGGACATGGATGAAAGCATTAAAAGCTTCAGATCTATAACTGAACTCCTCCCATTAGGTCTAATCATAGTAAGAAACTACTTTCCCGCCCTCTTGTAACTTCTAAGCGGAAAAAACCTATGCTGATTAGTTGTAACTTATGTTTTGCATGCAGGTTGTACTTTTGATAGCGGTGTGTCCATTTAACATCGTCTATCGTACAAATCGTTTCTTCTTGATAACGTGTTTATGGCATTGTATTTGTGCTCCTCTTTACAAGGTTACTTTTCCTGATTTCTTCTTGGCTGATCAACTAACCAGTCAAGTAAGGTTCAAGATGTTATGATTTTGTGACAGGTCCTGGCGTCGCAAAAAGTTTTTTAAATGAAACTTTTTGTGGTTTCAGGTTCAATTATTTAGAAAGTTGCAATTCTATATATGCTACTATGGTTGGGGAGACTACAAGAAGAGAGAATCTACTAGGTGTCGAGGAGGCGTTTACAACAACGTTTATTTAGTCATTGCTATTATCCCGTATTGGATCAGATGCGCACAGGTAAAAAATCTACAAGAAAATTGGTATATTTCGAAAGAAATAACTATCAGAAATGAAGTGTAACCAGCTGAAAATGGAACTTTTGCAGAAAATTCAGAAGTCGTTATGTCAAAGACACGATAGTCAATTTGTCGCTAAAGATTTAGCATTTCTTTAGATTTGAGTTGTTTACTGTTAGTCGCTAAACATTTTCATCATAATTAGTTTTGAGGTATTTTATGGCCATACCGGGTTGGGTTCCGGTGAAAAGTTGAGCTAGCATGAGAAGTGTAAGAAATGGTTCAACTTTTGGATGCACATTAGGATGTGATACATTGTGATAAGATGCATCAAGATGCATCAAATCAATCCCCATATCAAGATTCATGGGTGGGCTTAAGATTAAAAGTGATTAATAGCTCAGGTCCACTTCTCACGTTAACTCAAATTCTCATACGATCCTCTCCTGGTTCATACCCGACAATCTTTTATCGTCAAAATTAATTATGACACTTTTATATTTATTACAACACCCCATTAACGTGTAATGATTTATTAGTGCCTACGACGATTGTTTGAGGGAGAAGATTCAAGTCAAGGTGTGAACGCACTCAAGTATTTGTCAACAATTGCTTCTGTTGTCACCAGAACGTTTTACGCTCAAAAGAGAGGTTTGACGTTGAAAATCGTCGCTGCATCCACTTCAACTGTATCCACGGTTTTCAACACCTACTGGGATTTGGTGTGTGATTGGGGTCTTATACGTAGAGACTCCAAGAACCCGTGGTTAAGAGACAGACTCCTTTTGCCACACAGATATATCTACTTTTTAGCGATGGTATTTAGCATTCGCGACAATCTTCATCTCTTGCAACACCTAATGATATTTTTTTGTGACGTTTTTGTCTTTTCGTGACGGATTTCACAGGTAGTGAACGTGGTATTGAGACTAGCTTGGATGCAAACAGTGTTAGATTTTCATGAAGGACCCTTTCTCCACCGAACAGCGTTAACTGCTTTGGTCGCGAGTCTCGAGATCATTCGCCGTGGTATATGGAACTTCTTCAGGTTGGAGAACGAACATCTGAACAACGTTGGAAAATATCGAGCCTTCAAGTCTATACCATTACCTTTTAGCTATGAGAACCACAAGAATCTATAGTTTGGTTCTAAGAAGAAATGTTGTTCGATAAACAAATAGCAAAAAATTTCTTTTAATATTTCACGATATGTAGATAAGACACGGATCTTAATTTTCAAGTGTGATGACATATAACTTGACATTTTTCAACGATAACAAATATATAATCTTAGATGAGATTTTATTTAGATCTATGATCTTAATTTTTGAAGTGTGGCGACATATAACTTAACATTTTCAACGATAACATAGATATATAGTTTTAAATGAGATTTTATTTGGATCTATGATCTTTTTGATAAGTATGAAGCTAATAAGATGATGAATTTTTAAAATCTGGCCCATACGATAACAGCAAAACAAATTTCAGAACATTATAAGAGGAACATATTGCTACAAATCAATAGAATGGGCCCCTCTTGATGTAGGTGTAACGTATGTGTTAACATCGCTTTTAATTTTTATTGTTATCTTATAAACTTTTGCAAATAGTAAATAATTTGTAAGATTGGAATGAAAAAAGTATATGTTAATGACTTTTCTTTAACGGCATAATACATACACACACCCAACTAATCTATTTCTAAAATCTACTCCTATATTTATACCACTGTCCACGATAAGACTCGAATCCACAACCACAAGGAAGGGGACACCTTATAAACACTCCAAATGCCGCTAAACTACAAACCCTTTTGACGTATATATTGATGATCACTTTGGAAATTGAAATGTCGATAGTATTGAAATTTTCTTTTGGCTCCATCCTCTGTTCGTGTTTTTTATATTACATACATTACAAAATTTTGAATTTATAAGATTTTTGAACTAGTGTTAAAGCGTTTTGACAAGGTATCTATTAAAATTAAATTTATAAAACCATAAAATAAAATGTTCAGTCTAAAAGTATTACAATAAAACTTAAGTTTATAGAACATTTTTGATGCCTTAACAAGTTCTTTAAAATATCTTTCGAAATAAAGTATTGTATTAGTTATTTTGTAGGATACTTTTTATGGATGTTTTATAAATCCGTCCCTTTATAGGGAATGTGTTTATAAGACATTTTTTCAAATACATTTTGTATATAAAATAACTAATAATGTTCCAAAAAACTTGTCAAAACATTTCATAAACTCATTGTAAAACTTTTAGACCATTTAAGAGGACTTTACCCTAGAAAAAGTAAAAGGGAGGGAAGAAACTGACTTGACAGGAGGACTTTTTTTTTCTTTTATAAACTTAAGTTCTATAAGGAATTTTAGGAGTTCCAAACCTTTGACGGGCGTCTATCCCATCCTGCAAAGTGTCATCACGTCCACTACAATACGAGGGCATTACATCTTGTTCGGATTTTGGAGGTATGATGAGGAGGACTGAGAATATACTAAAAACAAGTATTTTGAGAAGAATATAAAGTTATTGTTGATAATTGAGACTTAAAGCATATTTATGATACAAGGGGTGTGTCAAGTTTTCCTTTGATACCATAGGGTTTGATTTTGGATTTCATTCAAATAGTTTTGATTCTTGGTTTTCAACTTCTTTCTAAAAGAAATTGGTGGCAATGGGATGGTGGGTGGATGTTACAATGATTGTTGGTTGTTATTGGTGATGGTATGAAATCAAAATGTTTTGATATTAAAATTTAGGGTCTCAATTGATGTATGTACTATTGAGTTTTAGGAATTCTGAATTGAAAGGGTAGAATTCAAGAATAAGAAGAGGGGTAAATACCATTTGGCTTAAATTTGCCAAGTGATAAATACTTGAGGGACTACATATGTAGTTTAGTATTCAGACAAATGTCCTACTTTGAACATTAGCTGACCAGGTACCACTTCAATATTTTGTGAGGATGAACCACAACAACCCATCTAGGTGGGTCCCACTTCACAGCCAAGCAAATGCCAGCTTCAAAATAGATGGATTTGGTTCCAAAATAGAGGCCTCAGTCACTCATATACTTTTCTCTCTTTTTTGTTTTCAAAATAAGTTTATCTGTTAAATTATAATTTTGAAAAAGATATTGATAATTAAATTGTATTTATTAATTATTATTGATAAATCTTTTAACAAATACAAATATTCTTTATGTGTTTAATGAATTCATTTAATTTCCAATATTGTGATATTTACTTTTATTATATTGTCTTTAATAATTGTTAAGTTGTATATTATGAAAAGATACCTAAATATATGTAGAAATAGTAATCTTTGAAAGTTTTTAAAGAAAGTACAAAGTTTATTTATAAATAATAAATAGGTTGAAAAATGAATTGAATTATGAATTTATGAAATTTCGTAAGTGTTGGAAATGGTGTCCAAATTATTAACTGTTGGTAGTATTTTAATAATGGCAGGGTC
>LUCG01297122.1:0-12753 GCA_001633085.1 Carthamus tinctorius
ACTTGACTTGCCCAACTTTTATAACCAACGATTGGGAAAACGCCACTTAAGATAGTCTTGCTTAGACCAAGTCTTCAAGTACCGAAAATGAAAGCAAGTCACGTCCCCCTATCATCTCCGATACTTCTCAAACTTTATCATATTTTTTCCTAGGGGTAATAACGTAATTTACTTAGAGACGAACGATAAAAGAATTTCAGTAATATTTTAGACCCTTTTGAGGAGTATAATTTACGAAAATGTTATGTATTTGATTCTCACACGAGAACCGCTAAATAAATTACAAAAATTGAATATCAATAGATACTAGAAGTATACTACTCTCGCAATGCAATACAACACGAGATATTTATATTTCTTTCTTCTTTGTTTCAGTGTTTTGTTTTATGAACTCATATTGTTTTAAAAGAACGAACCATTATTCTTTTGGCTATCAGTTTTATGGAATGCCTTATCCTAAGCTCAACGCTTTTGAATATTATATCAGTTTGTTATGAATTAGTTTTATGAAGTTTAAATGAATTACTGAGGTGTACGTATGTAATAATTAATAAGTTGTAATATTGTATAATATGATATTGGATATATTTATGATTGAAGTTTTGAAACGAAATTAAAAAAATAAAAAATATATACAAATCAATATTGGTAAATTAAAAAAATTATTACTTGTTTAATTATAAAGAAGTTATACTTAAAGTGATTTAGATCTTTTAATATTAAAATAAACCTATGGATTTCTAAAACTTGGTCCCTTAATTCTTCACATGGAAAGGGTAAGTGTCCAAAATCTTTTTAAAATTTTCATTCTATAAAAAGTAAGATATAAATATTATGAAAAATATAAAATTTTATATGTATTATTGATTTATACATAATACATTAATACTTGTATTTTTTTTTAAATTAAGAATTTTTAACAGGTAAAACTTGAAGCTTATTACATGAAATAGATATGAGAAAAATCCCAAAACAATTTAAATATTATTTTTCTAGGTAAACTTTATATAGAATGATTATATGAGTTTACAAATTAGACAATGTAATAATATTTATAAAATTGCAAATTTACCCATAAGTTACAATCCATTGTAAAATAAACAACTGTATATTTATAAAATATATCTTTCGTTTTCTTTTTATTCGTTGAAAAATGAAAATTTATTTTCTTTCCCTTCATTTGCTAAAAAGATAAATAATTTTTTTTCTCCCCTTTCCAAAATTCGAGAATACAAAATATCTCCAATAAAGAGAAATTATAAATGGACCCTCCCTATGACATGTATGGATAGATTTATGTGTGTATACATGTGGGACCTTATGAGGTTTATTTTTATGTGAGTGAGAAAAAATTTAGGGGGTCCGGATAATACAACCCAATAAAATATCTTAAAAATTAAATTATTTTTATATAGAGGAATATTTGGAACTAGATTTTGAAAGAAAGAGAAAATATATTAGTTATTTTTATTTATCATGGAGTGATAATGCAAATTTGCCATTTTTTATATTTTTTTAAATATTAAATATTTTGATAATATATTAATGTTAAAATCTACAAAATAAAAGAACATTTAAGTTGAATGTAAAATCTTTTTTAATAGCCTAAATAACTAAATTTCATTCTTTTATGTAATAAAATTTTGAACAAGCTTGTGTATTTCTTTCATTAGTTAAACAAGGGTCAATATAGTATATGTGTGTTGTAAGATGCTATAAAATAAAATAACATAGGAATTTTGGTTATAATTATCTTCCATCAATTCTGAAATAAAGAAATAAATATAGAAAAGATAATATTTTTTAAAGTTTTAGAATTTTTTTTCAAATTTAATGTGATTTTTTTCCTTAATTAATTAGATTGAAGGGTGTTCGATTAGGAACTCATACCATAATAATCCTGAGAAATGCATCATATGCTATTTTTCATTTACGATTTAGATGTCATTATATAATAATGTACTAATTAACATATATTTATTTTACTGTGTATTTGCCTTGTAATGTGAAGTTGTGAACATTTTATATGTTTATGAAATAAAAAACACAATTAGAAAGTCTTAAGTTGTGAAATAAATACACATATAATAAACACAATGTGAAACATATATATTAATTAATATATTAACTTATAATCTTAAATGGAAAAAACCATGTGAGACAACATATTACCATAACTGTTTTCATAATTACTAGTACAATATATAAAGCTCATAAATGATTATATACAAAGTCAAAATATATTATAATAATAAATTTATAAACTATTTTAATAATACGGTTAATATGAAATCTTAAAAATAAAGAATCTTGAGTTTAATTTATTTTACAAATTTTAAGTTTGGAAATATTATAAATAGAACATCCTTACAGATTTTCTAACACTATTCAAAATAGAGAAAACCAAAAACTAAAACCTTAAAAAATATAATATTCAACTCATATTTTTTTTAAAAAAGATTATATTGTTTTCAAAACCTATTTTATAAAAGGAAAGACTGAAAGTAAAAAAAAAAAAACTTATGTTCTAAAAGAAGTTTAGTAGAGAAAAAAAAAAGAACACAATGATAAGTTTTTCCCGAAAAGTTTACTTCTAAACGATGAATGAAAATGGATGAAATTTAAATTTATTTAAAAAATATTGAAATTAAAAAATTAGAAAACAGTTAATCATAAAAATATATTCGTCAAAAATGACATTTTTCTGTAATTTTTTTCTCTGTTCAATAAACACGCATTGTTTTTTCTTTCGTTCTTTTTCTTCCGAGAAACCAATAAATTTTCTTTTTACCTTTTTTTATTTTGCATCCATCTCTTTTTCTCTCAAATTTAAGAACATAATATTAAATTTTTTAACCTTAATTATACTTTCAATATACTATAACTTTATCATCCTAAAATACTTTCAAAAATTTTAATATAAGACAATAACAATTAAATCTTATTAATTTAAAACTAATTAAACAAAATTTCTCTTCTCACATCATAACATCAAAGTTATAAAAATTTATCTAAACCTTTAACCTTTCCCTATTCCAAAAAAACAATACGGAAGATCGATCGGTTGGTAATAAATAGAGATAGTGTTTGTTCAAAATCATAATAGTTGCGGGTTCAAACCCATAGCACTTCCATAATCACAACCGTTGAGCGAGTCAGGTATGCACCCTGTATTACGGAATTCACAGACGATTGTGAACCAGGTGGGGTTGGTGGTATCAATCATTTATCAAAGAGAAATTATATTTCCTCCTACCTTTTTAACCTACTTATCCTATTACTCACTTTATCATTTGACAAGTGTTAAAATCTAGAAATGATATGAAGAAAGAGAATAAGTGGATTACACATGTCAAGTGATGAAGTGAGTAGGAGGATAGGTAGGTTAAAAAAGTAGGAGGAAAATATGGAAAATCTGTTAAAACAAAATAAAACATTTGTTAAACCAAAATATTTTCCTTCTATATATTTTAAATAAAATCTGTTACAATCTTTTTTAATTTTTTTTATATTTTTATAAATGGAGTAAATTTAAAGCAGTCATTTGGAATCCCCCGCGATCCTATGCTTTAAATACATTTATTTATTTATTTTTATTTCATTCTCTCTCCTAATTTTCCCGCTACTACTCTCATAATCATCTGAATCTGTATATCTATCTTTCCATATCTCACTCCCTTCTTCCCTTATTATTCTTCTTCTTCCCTAAATCTCCGCTAAACCCTAGCAAAGGTCGGTGATACCTTTTCAATTCATCTTCAATGCCGATTGCTATTCAGGTCTTGTTGTATCCACAATCACATTGATTTCTTCTACCTTTTCAATTTTGTTATTTAATTGACGGTTACGAAGCATAATGCTGGTTTCGATTGAAAAAAATAGGGGTTTGAGGTTTTATAGTTTGAACCCTAGGATTGAACTTTAAGTACGGTTTTGTTTGTTTGTTGTTGATTGTTAAATTGATTGAATTAGTTGTAATGCGGATTGATTGAATGGTTGTTAGTTTTAAATGTTTTATTATGTTGTAGTGGAGTGGAGGAAGCAATGCGATCGGTGTTTTTGATGTTTTTAATTTTTATGGATCGAGGAGATTGAGACAATCGATTGGTTTTGAATTGAATTGAATTGAATTGTTAGCCAAATTTCAGTTTTCGCGCTTGTTTTTTGGACGAATTTCGAGGAAAATATTGGGCGGGTTGGTTAATTGAATCTGATTAGTGATTAGCGATTGAATCAATCAAGTTCAATCGTTGTTGTTTCGATTTTCTATGGATGCTGTGAATGTTGTATATGGTTTTGGGATTTGTGATTAGTTTGCTGATTTTTAGTCTTTTTGGGGATTTATTATCAATTCTTAATGGAGATTGTATTGGCATTGAATTTTTATTTTTATTTACTCTTTGTAGGTGAAGAAAGGCTCAATTGGGATGACAGATGGGATGATTGGAGTGAAGAAGGAAAGGCATACATCTGACTTTACTAAAGAAGTTGGATTCACACCAAGTTCATCGATTTCGAATAGTAGTTGCGACGCTAACACACCAAGATCTCGTAATAGTTGTGGGTAAGTTTGTTAGGTTGCTTTTGCTAGACCTGAAGTCTGTATTGAATTGACTTTGAGCTCATTTATGGTTGACAAAAGTTTATGTGAATTCAGAAAGAAAAGTAGTTTTGTAAGTAAGTAATCCACATTGAAGCTCTTTTGGACTATTCCTACAAAATGAATATAAGTTCATGAATCATTGTAACAACTTTTAAATTATCATTCAATTAGCAAAAGTAGTTATTTGAATGATTATATTTGGTTTCTTGTTGAGAACAACTTATGTGATGAGTATGTAACTTGCACCATATCTACTTGCATCAAGTAGTATTCTAGAGTAGAAGAGCCTATTTGATCTGCTAAGCAAAAGGGCATCATGTGAGAGGCAAATCTGGTACAAAAAATGGTCGGTTAGGTGGCTGGCTTAAGTGCCCATTACTCACAAGGAGCCCAATTTCTAAAGGAATTTGACTCCCACATTGCGGCTGGTTGACTCGAACATGCACAGTTTGCAATCACTTGGTTCTATGTTGAAATTGAAAACAAGAGGTCTAATGTTTGTGATTTAGCATACTGCGAGTTGATGTTGTTCCTCTTGATTCAAATGCATTGATGACCACAATAATCTACAGCTTCAATTCCATGTTTGTAAACTTGCATAACTTATGTTTGTTCCTTCCTAATTTAAAGTTGAAACACCCTCAGTCCATGTATGACGTACCAAACGGACACTTATAATATCATTGAAGTTATATTGATGTTTTTCTTAAAACGCAATCTTCTTTCTTTTTAGAGATTCTTGGTATGATTTTTATATGTATCTCTCTTGGTTGTAGGAGTGGCAATCAAACTAAACGTTCATCACAGGCAGGCTGGACAGATGATGAGGTTGGTTGGTACTATCATACTATGTGGCTTAATCACAATCCGAATACACTTTGTTTTGGTTTGGGCTGCAGCTATGGAACCTAAATTGCTGTTGGCCTATACTCTGAATCTTGTGATTTTGTCAAGTAGCGACCGAATAGTCTAGTTCCTTTATGCAGTTTGTATTGGAGTAGTAATCTTTGTAAGGATTATGTTGTAACATAGTTGCATGAGGGTCTTGTATTACTTCCTCTGTTCCAAAATAATTGTTCACAATGAAAAACACATAATTTTAGAAATGTGTGATTATTACACTTAGTTAACCAGATGACAATTTCAGCTTTGATACTAGAGGGAGTAATGAATTTCTTTGTCTCGTAATTAAGGCTAGAATTGTAAAGTAGACACCTACTTTCGAAAATAGACAATTGTATTTGAAATGTGAACCTTATTTTCAGACGGAGGGAGTAACAATAAAACACTAGTAATGTGGTCAATTAACATGAAGATATGACTGATGCTGAACTCAACAACTAGTTGTGTTTCCTTTGAATCACTTTTGAAACTTTTGGGTACTCTAACCTGGAAATAGAACACTTACTTTTCCTCATATTTTTGTTTTTAGGATAATCTGTTGGCTGATGTAGTGAGGAAGTATAACGGGAGGAACTGGAAGAAAATAGGTGAGTTTGCCATTTGATGCAGTTATTTTGCTTTGGCTCTTATACCCTGCAAATCTATTTTCTGTCCCATTTGAATTGAAGAGTTAGTTTCCGATAAGAATAGTAGTTTCCGTGAGATGGTAAGAAGGGATCTCTACCCTTGGATCAATATCCTAATGGAAGATCAACTGAAACCACCTTTCTAAGCTAATTCATGGGGTGTTTTGGCACTTAATCAATAGTCTGAACCATTAGATCAAACAAATTAAAAGTGATCAATGGTCTAAATCCCTTCTTACGCTTCTCATCTTAACTAATATTCTCACACAATCCTTCGTCTTGAATGGAATCCCTCTATTGTTATGTCTTTCCTGCTTGTACTGAATGTATGCCTTTAGTTTTTTTAGCTTTCACTGTTGCTAACTGGAGTTTTTCATGTCTTAGTAGTTGGGTTGGGTGCAAGGTTTGCATACATCCTACCCTTTTAGGATCTGTTTGGGATATACTGGGTTTGATTGGTTTATAGTACATTATTGAAATCAAACTCTTTTCTTATTGATCCCGGACTATTGTTCCAAACTAATTACACTCAACATTCACATAATTTGTAGACAAAAAACTGTTTCTAATTTCAGATTCTGTTTTTCTTGTCTTGTAAAGCCCAATATATTCCAGGACGAACAGATGTTCAGTGTTTACATCGTTGGCAAAAAGTTCTGAATCCTGAGATTATCAAAGGACCATGGAGCAAAGAGGTAAATTTGGACTCTCTATTTGCTTATAATGTAATAGGAAATTCAACTCCCATTGATTTGCTTAAGCTTGGTTGCCTTATTTATTTATTTGTTTGCAACTTTTATCCAGGAAGATGATTGTATCGTAAAGTTGGTTGAGAAGCATGGTAGTATGAAATGGTCAGTTATTGCAAAGTATTTACCTGGTCGAATTGGCAAGCAATGCCGGGAGAGGTAATTGAGCTTACTCTACTAGTTCTTTTTGCATACGTAAGGCTATAGCAAATTAGCTGTTGCCCGATAAGCTAGCTGTTAGCTGATAGACGAGTTGATGTAGCTGAAAAACTAATCACGTTTGGTAAAAACTAGCAACCCTTATTTTTTGGGGGGCTTAGGTGCAACTTTGAAGGACACTGAGTTCCATGTAGCTGAACTTGGTCACTACTCCCTCCGTCTCAAAATAAATGTCCACAACAGAATGCACATAGTTTTAAAGGGTTGGGTTTTTGTGAGAAGTTGAGATTATGCATAGTAGGATGTGATGCACCAAGATAAGATGCACTAGATCAGTTTCTTTCTAAAGTTCAATTCATGAGAAGGCGGATTAAAAGAGATCAAGTGTTTGGATCCACTTCTCACGCTTCTCACCGTTAACTTAACTTCTAACACTTGATATTTTGCCTAATTTTTTAGATATGTTTAATTATTACAAATTAATTAATTAAAGGATAATTTTACCCTTAATAGTATATGGGGTGATGAGTTTCTCCATCTTTTAATTAAGGGTAAAATTGGAAAACAGAGACTTTTCAATAGACAAACTAAAACAGAAATATGGACACTTATTTTTGGTCAGAGGGAGTATGACAATTCAACATTACACTGAGTTCACACCAATTATTTTGTTATATGGTGTCTCAGGTGGCACAACCATTTAGATCCAGCTATAAAGAAAGACACATGGACTGAAGAGGAAGAATCAACCCTTTCATATTACCACCAGATATATGGTAACAAATGGGCAGAAATAGCCAGATTTCTACCTGGAAGGTATGTTTTAAAATGTCATTTTATTCTACAACATGGGTTGTTTTTGTGTTGATTATAGTTTTTGAGTACACATCATATGAGAACCATAAATATTTGGAGAATTCGGAAAACCAACTATTTCTTGTATTATTCATCATGAATAACCCTGAATAATCATAAATTTTATATTATCATTCATACTTACAATCGTGAATAGTTTTCATCATGGATATCTATCAGACATTGATCCAGAACAAAACATGAATAGTTGGTTCCCTAGTTCTCAAAATATTTACTGTTCTCATTTGAACCTGCCTCTTTCTCA
The DNA here is from genome assembly GCA_001633085.1 of Carthamus tinctorius. NCBI lineage: Eukaryota > Viridiplantae > Streptophyta > Magnoliopsida > Asterales > Asteraceae > Carthamus > Carthamus tinctorius. The sequence goes on from LUCG01297122.1 coordinate 8,161, forward strand.
GTTATCTACCATTTTTATGGAGCAAATTTATATATTGGCAGGACGGATAACGCAATTAAAAACCATTGGAATTGCTCTTACAAGAGGAAGTTGGATTTAAACATGCCTCCAATTCTACCAACTAAATTTCAAGAAACTACAAACACCGATCTCCACAATAGTGAGATGAAAAAAGAAGGCAGGGGACGAAAGATCGGTCAAAAGAGGTTATTTGGTCACGAAAATCCGTTAGAAAACGATTCGAATATGTGTTCAACAGATTTGGCTCTAGGAACCTGTGGTGATGGTTCTCTAGGCTTTTCTAGCTACGCAAATGGTTGCGGGTTCAAATCACCACGAAACCGCATCCCTTTCGAAGTTCTTGATCCTACTAAAAACTCGCAGATGATCCCCGAAACCGGCAAAAGACGTAGATTTGACGAAATCAACGATTTGAAACTCGGGTCTTCACCAGATTCTTCGTTTCTAAGTTTGTTTTCCAAAAATGGTGCATCTTTAACCTCGGAGAACAGTTTCAGATCCAAAAACGGTCGGTTTTCTTGCTCTACGCCGCCTGATCTTACGTTAAGCATCTCGTATAGTCCAAAATCTGCAATTAGTTATGAAAACACGCCTTCGATTGTAAGTGAAAAGGGTGGTGGTGGTAACGGTTCGTGCCCGTCTACACCTGATGATCAAGATGATTGTAGCGAAGAAATTATAAATGCGGGTTCGGAAAACATGAAGCAAAGTTCGGATTGGTGGGTTCGTAGATCGCAAACGTTGTTGGGAAGACGTTTGGATTATGTGTTTAATTCGGAATGGGATCCGACTGGTGTCAAATGCTGCAACTCGAGTTCGATGACTCCATCGTTAAATGTGAATATGGGCACCGGATGCTGAGAGCTGGTTTCTTGGATTCGGCTTAATTAGTGAGTCTCTTTCTCTCTCGAACATGTTCATAGTGAGTGGCCGTTTGCTGAACGAGTAAGCGTTGATCGAGTAAAATGCCTTGATCACTCTTACTGGGTCAGCATCTCGGCCAACAATATTTGTTAGTCTAAGAAAATAACATTTTCTCTTACCCGGTAAGCCCCATTTACTTGGTAAGAGCATTTCCAACAACTATGCTAAACTAGAGATTCTAAAGATTTTGGATAAATTTTGGCTCCAACAGCTATGCTATATGTTGTGAAAATACCGAAACCCAACTAGTCAAGAACTCGATAGTTGGACCTCTCTATAAACACTAAAATTCCCAAGAACAATGAACTAGGTTCTTATACGAGATACTAAGCGGAAATATGATCTACAAACTTGAGAATACTATCTACTAAGCATATGCAACGATATATAACCATATAGTGCAAGATAAAGCAAAGTAAAGAAAGACATCGAGATTTTTACGTGAAAACCCAAATCGGGAGAAAACCACAGGCGGAGGACGTCGAGAATCACTTGATAGTAATTATACTTGAGATGTTACAAAGCATTACAATGGAGAGAAAATTCTATGGCTTAAGTTCTTCTTAAGCTTAACAACTAGTTTGGAGAGAAAAATGAATTATATGAATAATTCAAATGTGAGGCGTCTGTTTGTGAGTATTAGGAGGATGGAAGACAAAGTACTCCCAAAAATAATAATCTAATGCAAAGCTATGGCATCTATCAATATGAAAATGGAAGTGGGTGTTGAGGTGTCAACCAAAGAAGTAAGCAACACCCATACGGTCAAAAAAAGACCGGGCGGCTAATCATTAGAAGCCGCATATCATATGCTACTGTTTGCTGAATATTTTTTTTCTTCCTTTTTTGGTGAAGGCAAGCCATATATTCACACTATATCTTATGCTAAAATAGAGAAAATAAGAGAGAGAGAGGGGTAGAAATCTCTAAACCTCTTTATGTACGCGAGAAACAATATTTTATTATTTCTCACCAATAAGAGATATTGAAATTAAACGTTTAGGAGAGAGAAATAATATTTTATTAAATGTATTGAATATTTTACTAATATAGTTGAAGGTGGAATTGCTAAAATAGAATAGCAGTTGGTGTTGGATGTAATTTTTGTAGAGATTTTAACCTCTGATACCTTATCTTAGAGAAATTATAGCATAACTGTTGGAGATGCGCTAAGAGGCTATAAGCATTTACTATGTGTTTGGTATGTGGGACAGGATCAGACATGACAAGAACAAAAACTGTTGTCCCCTATTTGGTGTGACATATAGACTGAGATAGCATGAAACTAAGTAGGACAAAAATGCTCTTCTTTTGTCCCACTAAAATTGGTGGAACAAAATTTAGGAAGGTATGACAATATTAGTAAATTACTAAACTATCCATCTCACTCTTTTGTGTATTTAGTCATGTTTCGTCTAGTCTAGTTTGCATACCAAACACACCTATAATGTTGATTTTCTTTTGCCTCTTACGTCTTACCTGGTAGGAAATGATGTTATTTACCTAGTTTTTTGATTGATTTAGGTGCTTACCCAAATTGTTTTTATTGGTAAGCTCTTGCTACAAAATACTTGATAAACAAGCATTTTTAGTCAATACTGAAGTGCATGTTTGTTAGTAACTTAATGTGCTTAATTGGGTCTGCAACTTATTCTATCAACTATACATGACTGTTTGATAGTGACTTAATGATATAAAAAGTGGCTTATTCGGTAAGCTTTTATGGGAGCTTTATGCAGAAAACCAAGTTTTCCCCACACCTATCCCCTTCTAATTAAAAAGATACACTTCTTTTGTCCATGAAAAATCTCTCTTAAACAAAAACAAATCCACATAGGCAGCTTTATCCATACATGACTTAGGGCCTGTTTGTTAGCAGCTTAATGAGCTTAATGAGACTCACAACTTATTATGTTAGTTATACACGACTTTTTGTAGTGGCTTAATGGTATAGGAAGTGACTTATTCAACAAGCTTTTAGGGGGAAGCTTTATGCAAAAAGCCAAGTTTTTTTTTCTTCCAAACCTGTCACTCCGAACTAAAAAAACACGTTTCTTCCATCTATGGAATAACTCGCCGCAACAAAAACTTTCCGGATATATACATACAGATTAATCCACACACACAAGTTTATCCATACAGGACTTAATGGAAAACCAACCAAACAAACAACCCCTTAATGAAAAATCAACCAAACATCCCCTACCGTGACCCAATTTTTATCACTGTCTTTTTCAATCAGCGCTTTCCCAATTTGTGCCGATAAACAACACCTTAGTCTTTATTTTTTTCCTCTTTACTCATGCTTGTTTGTACTTTTGGGTGCAGAACATAATAAACTCCTGAACCTGGATGGTGGTGCATTGCAAAGGGGGAATAAATGCCAAACTGGTTCTTGTTTGGTCTGATACTTAACTTCAGACCTTAAAATGGTATCCAGTTCTTCATTTTTTTAGCTGAACACAAAGTAACCACACAACTTTTGATTTGGTTTTCGCACAATAGCTTTTGTTTGGATTTATAGACGATTAATATAGCATAAAAGAGTTCGGTTTGTTTGTGAATACCAGGTTCCAATAGACAGTTTCGAGTCGATCCATATGGTTGTTAGATCATTAGAAAGTGTTTAATAGTATGTGTATTCATAATAAACCATCAAATAGTTTTCATAATTTATGTGTTCAAAAAGGCATTTGGCATGTAGCTGTATAGGCAAATAAGTAAGATGAATTTTCCCAGATACAAAACAGGTTTCGAGTCGATGTAGAAGTTCTCTGTAATCAACTTTTACCCAAATCTGTGCGTTCAAAATGAATTTGGTTTGCCATAGATCGATATTTGAATGTATCAGATGCGTAGTTAAATCAGAACCTCATAGCTTGTAAGAACCATGAACCTTTTTTTTAACTTAAGATATTGTTTTATATTATTTATTTTGCAATCTAAGTATTGTTTCATATGTATATGAAACTCTTTTACGTAAAAATTGTGTTACAAATGTGTTAAAAAGTCTCATTTTTTGAAATAAATATGTGTTAATAAATACTTTAAATCTTGGCCTTAAACGAAAAAAACAATTATTTAGTATGTGAAATTTTGAAGAAATTTTATGATGATATTTCGTTTATTAATTGAATTAGTTGAATTAGTACATGTGAATTATTTGAATTTCTTTTTTTTTTAATTTTAAAAAACAATAACAAACTTGGGTTCACAATAGTAGCAACCAATTATTGTGTAAATTATATATCACAAATATCTATTGTTTATATAAAAAACATTTCTTACACGTTAAGTTTTGATAACGAACATTTAATATTATTATATATAAATATATTAAGGAAGTTTTAAATATAAATCATATAAATGTTATAAATTATACAATCTTTAACTTAAAAAAAAAACAATTCATTAATTATACAATCTTTAACTTAAAAAAAAAACAATTCATTTATTTATGTTGGATGACTGTGATTGATTCATTTACCATAATCTTATGATTGAAATATTTATGTCAAATGATAAATTCCATTTATTATGGCAATTCACTTAAACTAAGAAACAATTGATAAATATTTGTTAGACTACCTAGATGAGTAAGGGTTGGTTTGTTAGGGTGTGTTTAGTTGTGGAAAAATTTTCTGTTTT
>LUCG01297145.1:0-16630 GCA_001633085.1 Carthamus tinctorius
TGATGGTGAATGTATTAATTGATGAAAGTATAGTTGTGATGAATTAGTATGCACTTTGACTTTGGGGGTCAAAGTGATTTCTTTTCAACTTTTTTAGATTAATGTTGGATATAAACGTTTCTTATGGGAAGGATTTCTTCGAGTTGGATTCTTGAAGTATAATCTTGAGGTCAATATTGAAAGAAAGAAAAACTAGGATGAGCAAATTTTCTAAATAGTTAGGATAGGATCAAATGATATCCACAAGAGACACAAGAGCAAAATGTTGATTACCAGCAACCCGAACAACCCGAACAGGGCCCCACACGGAACCCGCCCCCTAGGGACCACATGTGAGGGGGCATTTCAGAGCTGACTCAACGGCTGAGGCTAGTAGAGGGATTCAATCCCGTCTCCCGTAGGATTCAATCCCGTCTCCCGTAGGATTCAAACTTGAAGGTGCCCAGTTACCCGGAATTTTCACTATTATTCTACAACCATTGAACCGTACTAGCTTCGTTACAGACTTGATACTGAACTGTATGGCACTAAAAGTTGTAGAGCTGGTCGTCTTTCATATCGAGTCATTGAAGCAGCGCGTCTAGCTATAATTGGGTTGTGTATTTGAGCAAATTCGCTATGCCTTTTTGCCAACTGAGTTACATGCCTAAGGGCTTTTTATTTGCAATTTTATGCTAACAACTGTTAATTTCTCTTTGTCCTCTTTGTGCTTGGTTATCTTCTAATTCACTTAATTACTTATGTTTGTCATCTTACTCGTTTTTCCTAATTTAGTTTCGGTAACATCACGAGAAAAGGCCATCATTTTGGTTCCCGTATTGCAAGAGTTCATGATTCACTATTGAGGCGGGTTCTAAAAGGGGAGAAATATCTGAAACTATACAGCTACCACTACTTAATAAACGGATTTGCAGTCCTTGTTACTCCTCAACAGGTATATATAACCTCGTCTCTGCTTACTATTAGTTGTTACGGTCCGCCATTATCGCAAAGACTATCTACTATATATTATGCTTTGTACTAGAGATATCATAGTGTTTGATGATCCAATCATAGAATATTTGACAATGCAAAATGACCCAAAAAGACACGATGGAAAATTAATTGGAAAAATATAAGGGGTGTAATTGGAAAAGGGGGAAAGATATCACTGAGCTTATCGAACCACGACTTGAAGTAATTTTTCAAAAAGCTAGCTTATGGCTAACCAGACAGGGACTAAGGGGCTGTTTACTAAACACTTACCCGGATAAGCGCTGACTAATGTCATTTACCTTATTGATTGAGCATGTTGAGAACCGAGAAGCTTACCTGGTAAGTGTGGGAAATGACTCTTACCACGGCAAGGCAAGGAGTCGACAAGGCAAGGAGTCAAGGGCCGAGACTCTTACCACGGCAAGTGTGGGAAATGACTCTTAACCGGTAAGCGCTTACCGGTAAGAGTCAACACTTTCACTTAACCTATCAGTAAGATTTTAGTCCCTTAAAACGACATCATATACAATTATGCAACAATTTATCCAGTAAGCGCTTACCGAATAAGAGCCGTTACCCTCACTTACCAAGTAAGGCTCTCGGTCCTTGTCATCATTCTTACTCGGTAAGATTCACAATCTCTGTCATGTTCATCCGATAAGGTAAAGTGACCTGGTAAGCACTCACCGGGTAAACGTTCAGTAAACGGACCCTAAGCTAGCTTATGGTTGCCAAAAATGGCCTAATTTTTATTCGCAAACTACCATCGTTGATGCAAAAAGTTTTCACATGTCTTATGTTATTCTTTATGTGAATTGAAACCTATAATGTTGTTGAAAACATGAAGGCACAAAAGTTGTCGGGTCGAAGAGAGGTGGCGAATGTGGTGCCGGATTTCTCTGTTAGGACCGCAACTACTCACACCCCACAATTCTTAGGCTTACCTCAAGGGGCATGGCTCCAAGAGGGTGGGTACGAGACGGCAGGAGAAGGAATCGTGATCGGGTTAATCGACACCGGAATTGATCCAACCCATGTGAGCTTTGCCGATGGTCTCTCTGAGAATCAATATCCCGTTCCTGAGCATTTTGCAGGCATTTGCGAGGTCACTCGAGACTTCCCCTCAGGGTCCTGCAACCGAAAACTTGTTGGGGCCCGTCATTTTGCAGCATCCGCCATTACAAGAGGAATTTTCAATGCCTCTCAGGACTATGCTTCCCCATTTGATGGTGACGGCCATGGGACGTGAGTATTTTTGTGTTCTTTATTTGTGATAATCTTTTTTCTTATTATTATTTTTGTAGTTTCGTATCTTCTTTCTCTTAAGAGATTAAATGGTATGCAAAAACATTACTCTCTTCGTCCAATATAAGTGTCAACAGTTCTAATTTAGTTTGTCGCAAAATAACTATCCACTTTCAAAAGTAAAAATACATACTTTCCAATTTTACCCTTGATTAATCGATGGAGAGATTAACTGTTCTATATATTATCAAGGGCAAGAACGTCTTTTGGTTAACTAAAAGTGTAATAATTACACATGTCTAGAACTATGTATCTTTTTCATCGCGGACATTTACTTTGGGACGGAGGGTAGATATTATTTGATAGCCAGTTGATACTTTGAGAATATTGACATTTATCATTTTGATTGGATGTGGACATGTAATAAGCTTAAATACCAAAGAACAAAGTAACCTAAAATTCTGCCATAAAGATTTATAACCAAGTTCTGCAGAACGGGTATGATGCCACCCTTTGAAGCGACCCCATCATACGGGTCCCACGACTATCTTATATTTGTTAGAGCTGCAAGAATTTTCTGCCATTCACTTTATCTTCTAATTTGACTAATAACTTAAATGCTAAAAAACATTTCAGGCACACGGCTTCTATTGCTGCAGGAAATCACGGTATTCCAGTTGTAGTAGCTGGGCATCCCTATGGGAATGCAAGCGGAATGGCCCCTCGTTCACAGTAAGTAAAATGATTTCACCTACGATTTGGTAATGTTAGAAATTTCAAGAAATCTTGATGAAGATTGATGCTTTCTTTTGGTTCTGGCACCCGTATGGTGGTGGGCATGTATGCTTTTCTTATCTATTTTTGTGGGTCTCCTTTTTTCAGCATTGCTGTTTATAAGGCTTTGTACAAAAGCTTTGGTGGCTTTGCTGCTGATGTTGTTGCTGCCATTGACCAGGTATCGTGCTGAATAAGATGCATATTCTCCCTCCCTCCCCTCCCCTCCTATACACACACACACACAACACATATAGGGTTGGGTTCAGGGGAAAACCAAAATGGAAAACTGAGGAACACCTCTATAACCATTTATTTGTGTAGTATGCACATATGCATAAAAGTAATTGATAATGTTTTGTGATTAACCACAAAAAAGTAGAAAACTGAGTACCCTAATAACCATTCATTTGTGTAGTATGCGTGCGTGCATAAAAATAGTATGTCCAGTATGCACATGTTCACAGAAACCAAGAAGTGTTATCAATTACTTTTATGCACATGTGCATACGGGGAAAATGGAAGGGTATGATTTGCAGTAATAAATACGGCACCCTCTAAACACATGTTATATCAGAAAGGTGTTCTCTATTATTGTTCTCCGTTAGATCTTCCGAATGCCGTTGCTTACTTTTAAGTTCTAACTTGGGTTCGAATTTTAGCATACGTTTCTTATTTTTAGGTTTTCCTTTTGTTCTTTCTCCGCAAATTCCTTTTAGCAAGTTTTATCCTTTCTTTTCGCACTCTTTGCACCGGCCAGGGGTTTCCAGGAAACAACCACTCTACGAGGTCAGGTCTGCACACACCCCACACTCCCAGACACCAGCTGCGGGTGGGACATGCTCGATTTGTTTGGTTTGGTAATTGCTCTGGATATGACACGTGTTTTTTGTCATCGATTTTCTTCAGGCGGCTCAGGATGGAGTGGACGTCATAAGTTTGTCGATCACTCCCAACAGACGTCCTCCGGGAATTGCAACGTTCTTTAATCCCATAGATATGGCCTTGCTATCCGCATTTAAAACGGGTATTTTTGTAGTACAAGCCGCAGGTAACACTGGGCCGTCACCTAAGAGTGTTTCGTCCTTCAGTCCATGGATCTTTACCGTAGGTGCTGCTGCACATGATCGGATGTATAGTAATTCTATTCTACTTGGGAACAATGTCACCATTCCAGGAGTCGGACTTGCACGTATGTTTAGTTACTATATACAATCGTTTCTATTCTGCATCCCAACCAATGAAAAAGAAACAGTTTTAGAAATGTGTAATTATTACATTTGTTAATTAACTTGATGACAATTTTACTCTTTATAATAAAGGGAGTAATGAATTTCACCATGTAGAATCAGAAATGTGTAATTATTACATTTAATTAAATTAATGATAGTTTTACCCTTTTATAATAAAGGGAGTGATGAATTTCACCATCTCATAATTAAGGGTAGAATTGAAAATGTGTAATTATTACATTTAATTAACTTAATGACAATTTTACCCTTTTATAATAAAGGGAGTGATGAATTTCACCATAATTAAGGGTAGAATTGGAAAGTAGACAGCTAGGGGGAGTTCACCAAACGCTTAGCGGGTTAAGTGCTTATTGAGTGTCACTGACCTTACCAGTGAGCATAGCAAGGAGCCAAGGACCGAGAATCTTACCCGATAAGTGAGGGAGAAGACTCTTACTTGGTAAGCACTTACCAATTAAAAAACACTTACCAACAATCCATTTTGATTACTGAAAATGCTATCCGGTAAGGTAAGTGACAGTGGTGACTCTTGCCGCTAAATGTTTGGTAAACTTGACCTCCGAGTAGATTGGGATCTACTGGTAGCCCAGATACTGCTTTGCCATTGACCCTTTGTTGACCCGATGGCTAGTAACGTTCTGTCTTTTTGCAGCTGGAACAGATGATGATTACACTTTGGTCTCTGCAACGGATGCACTGAATGATTCAGAAACACCAACAGATGAATATGTGAACGAATGCCAAGATTCCAGTAGCTTGAATCAGACCATCATCCAAGGAAACCTCTTAATCTGTAGCTACTCGATAAAATTTGTTCTTGGGCAGTCTACCATAAGTAACGCTATTCAGACGGCTAGAAATCTGAGTGCAGCTGGAGTTGTGTTCTCCATGGATCCTTTTATCATTGGCTTTCAGCTTAATCCTGTTCCAATGAGTTTGCCTGGCATCATAATTCCATCTGCTAATGATTCCAAGGTCAGTAGTATCCTTCAAGATTCTCACAACTTTTTATAATTAATTTCCTCAAATGTTTCTCTAATTTGTCCCCGTTTTAATGGACATAAAATCATTAATATTCGTTCTTTAACTTTTTTTAAATAATATCAGTATTTGACACATTTGCCCTAATTAGTCCACGTATGTCCTACCCCCAGACCCTACTTTTATGGGGGGTATATTGGGTAGTTTGGTTTTAGTCCACGTACGTCCCACGTTTGTTGCGACATTTAGACCGAGAAGGGACAGAACTAAGTTGGTCCCACAAAAATAGGTGGAACCAAAATTAGGGAGATGGGACAAATTTTGGTAAATTACTAAACCACCCATGTCAAATTGAAACCCCAAAACCTTGCACAGTTCTTTCGTCTGCCTCCCTCGCTCTCCCCCGTCCAACAAGGTCGGAGTGGAATTTGGACTTGAAAGTCGAAACTTTATGCTCCAAATTCTGATGAATTCCCACTAGTGGGATGACTCCTTGTGGTAGTATGATGCTTATTTTTGGTATTATGTATGGCATGGGTATTATGCACTTTAGCATTCACTCACGGGTGGCTCGATTTAACTTGGCAGATCTTACTTCGGTACTACAATTCTTCGTTAGAGCGAGATCCAACTTCGAGAAAGATCATCAAATTTGGGGCGGTTGCGTGCATTGCAGGCGGAGTAGAAGCAAACTTCAGTAACAGCGCTCCAAAGATCATGTATTATTCCGCTCGAGGACCCGATCCAGAAGACACGTTCCTCCAAGATGCCGACATATTGAAACCAAATCTGGTTGCACCCGGAAACTTCATTTGGGCAGCTTGGAGTTCAGGCGGCACAGATTCGCTTGAATTCCTCGGTAAATAGTTGTTCACCCTTATCTACCAGGGGGCGGACCCAACCTCCGGGTGGGATACACTGGGCTTGTTTGGTTTACTGATTTTTATGTTTTTCGTGTCTTGAAGGTGAGGACTTTGCGATGATGTCGGGAACGAGCATGGCGGCCCCGCATATTGCCGGGCTTGCAGCATTGATTAAACAAAAATTCCCGCTTTTTAGTCCTTCGGCGATCGGGTCTGCGTTATCCACAACGGCTTCTCTCCACGATAAAGACGGAGGTCCTATAATGGCACAACGTGCGTACGCTAATCCGGATTTAAACCAGTCTCCGGCAACCCCGTTCGACATGGGGAGCGGTTTCGTGAACGCAACTGCAGCGTTAGATCCGGGACTGATTTTCGATCTGGGTACGTAGATTCTTCTCGTAAACCCGATAATTAATCAAGAAATCACATAAAAAAACGAAGGTGTAATATGAGAATTACTATGATTTGTTAAAACTATATTGCGTGTATTTGCAGGCTATGAAGACTATTTTTCGTTCCTCTGTGGCATAAACGGGTCCGCACCCGTCGTCCTAAATTACACAGGGGCGAACTGTGGGGCCGTGAACGTTAGTGGGGCGGACCTAAACTTGCCTTCGATCACACTTGCGACGCTGAACCGGTCTCGAGTCGTGCAAAGAACCGTCACCAACGTCGGTCGGAATGAGTCGTATAGCGTGGGCTGGACCGCGCCTTACGGGGTCTCGATGAAGGTGACCCCGGCTCATTTTTTCATCGCGGGTGGCGGAAAACAGGTTTTGACCGTCTTTATGAATTCGACGACCAACAGCAGCATCGCGAGCTTTGGGCGAATCGGTCTTTTTGGCGACCAGAGTCATGTAGCCAACATTCATGTGTCGGTGGTCGTTAAAATCGCGTATAACACGACTAGTAGTTGAGAGTTGTATCATTTGTAGCATGGTTTGTATTTGTTAATTTTCGGGTTTTTTTGGTCATTTTATGACCCATTTTATGTCCAGTTTTTTGTGTGTAAATTATTGTTTTAGGGTCTTGGTAGGAGGCTAATGCATTTGTTTGACCTTGATTACAAGTTGTTTGACTTTTGATTTTTTTTTTTTTNAAACTTGCTTAAGACGTTTAAGAGAATTGATAACTTAAACCCCATGCTCTCTGGATTTGAGGGATATATACTTAAAAGATACCATCAAAGTTAAATTATATAAAAAAGGAGTTTACCTGCATAATCATGGTTTTCAGAACCGGACTGGACCGGTCGGTTCTAATCGAGAACTGGCAGTAAAATTGGTTCAGTAGAACCGATCAAACCGTTGGGTATTGGACAGGTGAGAACTGTTTGAACCGGGAGGTTTTACGCTAAACCAGACCGTTTTGAACTGTTACAAATCGTTTTTCTTTCTTTGTTTCATCTACTTCCCAAATGCAAGGTTAGTATTTTCATAAACATAGTCATATGACGTACTTCTGATGTATTAGTATGCTATATTTTTGTTACATTTTTTTTATTTAGTATTCTAGGAAATGAAAACAATGATGAAGGTGGTGTTTGTTTACCTCTTAACAGTTCCATTAAGAGGCAANGAACCCTCTGAATGATTTAGTATCCTGGATATCTCTTAACCATTCAGAGTCCTGATTTCATGTTCAACAATTACTAAACCACCATATTTCATTTTGCACCATATCATAAGAGCTTCTTAATCATCCAGCACCAAACCATTCAGCAACTGCCAAACAACCCCAAACATGGCGTACTTCCTAAATGTTGTATTGAAGTTTTTTTTATGTTGGAAGTGTTTCTAGACTTATTTACAATTTTTTAATATTTTTTAAAAACAATTATGACGTTATTCGGTTCTTTAAAACGGTCTGACCGATTTAACCAGTAGGACAACCAGTTTGATAACCGGTCCGGTTTTCAAAACCTTGTATATAATGCAGTGCAGTTCAATGTTGACATCGAAGTTGAGAATTTGAACCATCATTTCTCTTTCATGTTTTTATCATCTACCTCTATTGGTTTTATTTTCTATGATTTTGTTGTTTTATGAAGCATAATGTCACTTTAGTAAAACCTAATGTTTATGTGTTTATTAATTGGTTATTATAAAACATAGAGTTTAGAAGGTTGTATGCATATAATAACAAGTTTAAATTTGAATCTGAATTTTGTTTAAGAATACAAGGTGAATGTTTTATAGTAAAAAAAACTAGCTGTAAATACTTATTTTACTAACAATGGTGTTTGGGTTAATTTCTATAGAGGATTTGAAAGATTTCAAACATTAAAATTAAGTTGAACATGATTGAATTCAAGTATATACAATTAAAAATATAAATAGTTGGTTGACAAATATGTTATTTAAAAATGCCATTAAAAAAGAGAGATGATTTTTTTTTATATTTTTGATGTACCCAAAAGAATAGGAAAAAATGAGTGACGACGATCAAGAGTCAAGACCTAATGATAACGGTAACAAGGTGGTCACGTAAGTGTGAAGTCACTTTCTCACTAGTGAGCCAAGAATGTGCCAGTCCCTAAAAATGATAACGGCTCTTTAAAAATTCAAGCATGTTTTATTATTTTACTTATAAATCAATACTTTGATTTAAGGAAATCATTAAAAAAAAGGATTGAAATGTTTAATAAATAATTTATCAGAAAAATATAAATCATTTGAAGTGGCAACAAATATGTGTAGTGAAAGTTTATTTACTAATGAAAAAAGATTCAAATGATTTAATTAAGTTATACCAAATGAGTTATGAGTCATATATCTATTGTTTTCAAGTACAATTTAGATAAGAGAAGTATGTATATATGTATTTTAAATTTAACTAGTCCTAAACGTAATAGTAAGATAACAGAAAACAAATCGTGAAGTGTAATAGTACATTGCATCAATAATTATCCCTAGCATTTATTTATAGTTTTGTATTTATTCATGTATACTTATCTAATAAAACGACACTAATAATTTTTTTTTGTTATTTTATACATCAAATTCAAAATAATAACAATCGTTTAAACTATAAAAGTACTTATTGATTTCCCATATATCATCATTTTAACTCAAACTTATTTAATTACTTGTATTTTTTACTAAGCTTATTTACTACTAAAGTTCAGTTATAATTTTAATTTTACTTTTAAAAACTTTTAATTATTCTATATAAGTTCCTTATTAAAATGGATACAAAATGCAACGTTGCGACACATTCTTTTGTTATTGAACATAATTGTAGTGCATATAGAATCTAGAAGATCACATTAACTAATATTATGTGTGTGTGTCCACGCTAAGATGCAAATCAATTTTAGTCCGAGAATCAATGGATAAAAGAAAACGCGACACATGTCTTTGGATGTCCCACCCCTTTCACCTCCATACCCCCCATCATGACACACCTTGAACCCAACACCCTTGTAGAAACTATCTCTGATGTTCCACTTTTTATTGACCTCCATTTCTAGCAGGATCACAATGGAAAGAGTGTGAAACACCACCCATCTACATCTTCGGCTAATCCATTGCCACCTAACACCACCAAATGTCGAAGTCCACCTCCCTCTTTGTTTTCATACACCTACATAAACCCACAACCTCCTTCATTCCCTCCCAACTTGACATCTCCTTCACCTCGGGGTCCCTACTCATCAAACTCCATCTCCGATGACTAACAATAGAAACAACGAAAATAAAGGGAAATAAGTTAACTAAGAAAATGGATGCAGAGTCAGTGACGAAAATGGAAGAGTTTAACTGACGGATTAGTGTTACTCCCTAATCCAACCCGGCCGTAGCAGAACATTAGCACTTATAACTTATTTCTTCCAAAATATGTTGTGGTTCTCGTCCTCCAATGACAATAACCCAGTAATGAGCCCCACACTTACATTTACATCATGTCGTCATGTTATATGTAACATGCATTTCATCTAATCTACAAATAGTGTCATGCTAAAAAAACATCTCACATCATAAACATCCAACATGGCTAACATGCATAATGTAGATAGCAAAAATGTAGCATATTCACTTAAATATATAACATGTATTGGATACAAAAACAGTTAATTAATAAGTGTGTATCTCACTTCAAAAGTTACATGAAACTCACCTGATTTAGCATATGTTCACAGGCTACTTGGTAGCTCTCGTTCCTGATGTCGCTAAAAGTAGCTCTCCAACACAACCTACCTTTCTCGCTTTCATCTCTACGAGTCTCTTCTCTCCATTTCTCTCCTTATCTCTCTTAAATCTTTTTGTTTCCCAAGTGAAGTGTAAATGGGGTATCAACCCCTTTATCCCGTTGAATAACTCGCCTTGCAACCTTTCTCGCACTCCAAAATTCATAGCCACAACTTTCCTCACATTCTAATTGAACGAAAAGGTTAAACTTTTCAGATTGCCATATCCCCACCCTGACACCCTCAGCTTCTAGGATGCAATATCTCCTTTTGGTTTCAAAGTTTTCTTAGGATAACCCTTCCTTTACTTATTATTGTTTATTTGTTTATTCTTGGCCGAAACTCTTGGGTGTTACATGGTGGGGACTTCCTCTGATCATCCTTACGATTATGTATGTGCTATATCTCTCTATGTGTATGTGTGTGTGTGAGAGAAGTTGCGGTGGTGAGGCGTGTTGGCAACGAGGGAAGCTAATGGCATGTGGATCTCTATGATGTGAAGGAGGGGGGAGAGAGAGAGAGAGGAGCACATACGTAAGGAAATGGGACGTTATGTTTGTGTTTAATATCTGTATGCGTAATCGATAATTACATTTATCGCCCCTATGATAACATACAAAAAGAATATTAAAAATACAAAAATACCCATAACTTTAACATGATCTTTGTAATTTCTACAAAGGAAGGAATTCAAAACATACCTTTCATATAATATTTAAAAGACTTCACTCAAACAACACACACAACACATAAAACACAAGGACCAAGAATGTAATTTACCCTAAGTCAATAGATTCCCCCATCCATATTTATAGGGGAGTTGGATGCAAATCTTGACCCCCTTCTATAAACCCTAAATAAATCTTTCAACGCAGTCTCTCTCCATCTTGCTGCTCCGGTGCTTCTCTCGATTCTGTTTGTAAAAAGGAGCCATGCCGCCAAAAGCTGCGAAATCCAAGGAAGCACCCGTAGAAAGGCCAATCCTTGGTCGATTCTCATCGCATCTAAAGATTGGGATTGTTAGTTCCTTATAACTCTTTATCTGTAATGCATCACCATGATTGTTTGATTCTTACATCATGTTTAGATACTTTCTAATCCACTCTAGTTCATATCAATATGATTTTGCTTTAGATACTTTTTTATCTGTTGCTTGTCATTAGTATGGTAAATAGCAAGCATACATGATAAGTTAGGAGTTTTGCATCATTGTTACTTGTAAAAAGGATCAGAAATGTGGTTTAATTGCTAGAATGTTGAACACTAAGAAATGGGATTTTTACGATGTTAATTGTTTTTGGGATATTGAATTAGTAAAGGAATTACATTGCCTAAATCAGTTAATTGATGGAGAGGTGTCTGGTTTTAAATGGTGGCTTATGTCGAAAAGGTTTACACTGCACCTTTGTTGTGTTTAGGATAAGGACTCATGCTGTTGTTTACTACTGATTTCAGGTTGGATTGCCCAATGTTGGGAAATCTACTCTCTTCAACACTCTCACTAAGCTGTCAATACCTGCTGAGAACTTTCCGTTTTGTACCATTGAGCCTAATGAGGCTCGTGTCAATATTCCTGATGAGCGATTTGAGTGGCTTTGTCAACTATTCAAGCCAAAGAGTGAGGTAATATATATTGCGCTGGTTCTCTATAAAGTCGAATGTAATTTAGTATGTGTTTGAACAATGAGTTATGTACTGTTACATGTCAAAGCATCCACATTATGGGGTTGCCAAATTTCCCATTTGAATGTCCAAATAATTTATTTATTTGATGATGTGCTCTTCACTTGCACACTAAATTAATTTGGCGTTTATTCAGTGTGTATATTTACTCTGGCTTTGCTGGACAGGTCTCCGCATTCTTAGAGATACACGACATTGCTGGGTTGGTTAAAGGTGCTCATGAAGGACAAGGGCTTGGAAACAATTTCTTATCTCACATTCGTGCTGTTGATGGCATATTCCATGTCTTACGTAAGATTGCATTTTTGTAGTCCTTTTAAACTAGTTTTAGGTCATATGGATTTTCTTTAAATATTATATTACATGTTTGTTTTTAGTTTACAAAATTTTTTATGTAAGGGAACCAAAAATCAAAACATATTACATATGTGATGTTGTTGACTACCTTCTTTTGATGTGTGTGGACGTTTTTTGTTGTATATTTTCATATAATAGGTGCATTTGAAGACCCAGATATTATACATGTTGATGACTCTGTGGATCCAGTAAGAGATTTAGAAGTTATAACCGCAGAGTTACGTCTGAAGGTGTGTTCTAAAATCACATCTCCATCTCTGTTATGTGATATGTAGAGTGCCTTTGTTTTGTGCATTTCTTGATTGATGAATAGTACAAGATTAACTAGCTTCCTTTTAAGAACATCTAGGGTATCAGCTGTTTCTAGCATTTACTAGCTCACAGTTGCACCATGTTGACATCTTTTACTGTACTTGAATTAATTCAAGTAGTATTGAACCCTTATGAAATTATTCGTGTTTCAACCATAATAGTTCTTGCCTCTTCATGGAAGATTGACTATTCAAGGTGAAGGTGGGAAAATAGATGAATATCATATTTGTCTTGGTTACAACGGTTAGGAGTTAGGACTCTATGGTAGCTGAAACCATATTACATAGGAAAAATGCTGCAAGTGTAACATTTAATAAGATTTCTCCTGTATTTAATTTGAGTAATTTATATCTTAAGGAGTAGTTTGTGTTTATAATGAAGGGACATGAATTGTTATTAGGCGTTCAAAATGGATTACTACATATTGTGATGTTCAATTCTCTGTTCAATTTTTTTTTACCTTGTATTGCTATCTATCATGATGACTCGGGGGAAAAATGATGCATATCACGTTTGCCCATTTGCTTTCTCTCTACTTTTTTTATGCATATGTTTATATATCACATGAGTGGTGATGCTTTAGTTTTCTCTAAAATCTTTAGTTAATGAATGAGAGATTATCAACATTATTGAACTAATGATTTATGTGATACGTTGATAGTTGCATGGGCAGTGAAGTTGATTGATGCCTCAGCACTCTCTTGTTACACATATTTTTCAGTGATTGATTTTTGATACTCCAAACATATAATCTGTATGCTACAACAATCCAATAATTTTTATCAAAGCCAAGTCTGCCTTGGTGCCTTGTCTCTAAGTGTATGCACTACAAAAAATCTAGAGTGAGAAATGTTGGGGATGACAGAAAGGGTATTGTGGGAAATTACAAAAGGTTACACTAGGCATATGTGTTCTAACAGACAGTACATTAGAAAAGTATAGTTGAGCTCAAATATTTTAGGTGTAGGTGATCGATGCAGTTTGATTAGGCAAGTATTTGTTGTTCTCTTGAGGAGTGGATATTTTCGATCTTCAAATGATGTATATTCTTTCTTTTATTCAATCATTATATTGGTAGCAGTAGATTTGGAAAGGATCTGGTTTCCTAGTTGCAGAATATCTAGACTTAATTTTCTTATGCCAAATTGGCTGTATGGGGCAATGGGCATTGATCATTGTTGGTGGTGGAATGTGCTTCGTTTGTGATACATGTTGTTAACCAGTCACATAAATGCCCTGAGGATGTACCCAATGGAACCATGTGTTGGAACCAGGATGTTTTTCATATTTCCCTTCTGTTCCCTCTAATCCTCTATCCATCAGCCGTCTTCTTTTTTCATCTTGCATCAGATGTGTATAACTAGCACAAGTCTCTTACTACCTTCTTTTCTACCTATTTGCCTTTATCCCAGCAGATAGAATGTAGTTGAACTAGTTCAAATTTGTCATGGCATTGTGGGTGAGTTCATATATATATATATATATATAGGGTCAGGTTCAATTCAAATGAAAACTCATTTTTTATTGCGAAGGTGAGGACAGCCGAGAGAGCGCCATGTGGCATATTCACTCTGAATACATGATTATTCAGAGTAAATATGTCACGTGGTGCCCTCTTGGCTGTCCTCACCTTTGCAATGAAATTTGAGTTCGCAGCCGAACTTTTGTCTATATATATGTATGTATTTAGATGGGATTTGATGATAAACTGCGATTGTAGGAGGTTAACATGTGTGGCAAGTTCAATCGATAGAGTGTATATTATACTGTGTACTGGAACTAAGTGGAAAGCATCCCATGTATTCTAGTGGTGCAGAAATTAGTACTAGTGTGTAGAATGTAATTCACAAGTGTTATTGTTATACAACAGTTATAAATTCAAGGAACTTTAAGAGTGCTGCTACCACAAGATATTGGTTATCACACTTGGTCCTTGCCGTTGATCTCTTTTTCTTCTCTTTTAACACCAATATAATGTATTCTCTCTCAGTTTTTCTATGTTTTATCCACATCTGATACCTAGTTAGAGAACCATGCTTGAGTCTTTTTTTATTGAGTGATTTGGATGCTTAATATTGGTTGCTCAATGGTATAGGATATTGAGTTCATGGAAAGAAAGATTGAAGATCTTGAAAAGAGCATGAAGAGGAGCAATGACAAACAGTTGAAAGTAGAGCTTGAATTGTGTGTGAAGGTAACTTCATATATTCATTAATGCTAATTTCCATCATTAAAGTATTGTTCCCTCTGCATTTCATGTGCATCTGCTGTGCTGATCTCTACACGATGATTGTTTCAATATTGTGCCCAATGTAATTCTTCTCGAGCCATCTATAGTTTTCTTGATCTTTTCAATAACATAATTAGTTCTGTTGCAGTGTTGCTCTTGCCTTTTTTGGTTTGCCTGATACAAGAACTTCATAAGGGCTGTGTTAGAATATGTGCCCTGACATGACACAATTAGTTTCTAAGTACTGCTCTGGTTGGACACTTTGGGATTTTTTTAGCAAAAGATCATTGGTAGTATCGTAGTAGTTCTAGGCATGGTTGCATATCGTGTTATGGTGATCTATTATGAATCGGGTGTCACAAGCTGACATTCTTTTTGGATATCACTTTCACTTCATTTCAATTTCTTATATAGGAAGGATGCTTAACTTGCTTTAACACCTTTTGTACTAGTCACAAAGATTTTCAGCAATATATATATATATACACACACACACACCCTATATATAAATAACAAAAGAATTTGCAAGCATTGCAATCTAAGAAATGTGGGTATCTTCTAGTTGGTTGAGTAATGGTGCATCGGCGTCAACCATGCATATATTGTGTTTTCGTAATATATTATTTCAAATACATTTATTATGCGTATATCATTTGAAACGTACATTCCGGAAATTTTGATATATGTTTGGGTAATGTTGCAACTGTTTGCCTACACTTGCTGCCAATTACAAATATAATAAGAAAGAATCTTTCCCATCAGTAGCACCAGAGAAATCTTTCTTCCAAGGATAGGTTTTCTTGATCCAAAGCAAATCTTAAAAGTGAAGCAGTAGAAGAAGATTCTAAACTCTGGTGAGTGGTGATTCTGGAACTCTGCTGTTTCTCTGCACGGGCTTCAAGTTTTCCTCAGTTTGGATTACACTTTACAGGCTGGCCTTTTCTCTTCTTGCTCTTTTTCCGTTTTGTTAGCCAGGAGAAACCATACTTCTTTTTAATGTTTATATGGTGCAGAAGTAACCAGAGTTATAGAGTTTTGATAGTATCTCGTAGACTATGATTTGATGCTAATTAAACTTGTTAAAATTTCAAATCTAGCCATAGAAATGACAACTAAAATGTATATTATAGAGCTGCACTAGGATGTGCTTTTGAGCTATTTATGTTCCCTTTTGTGATTTTTCAGTAATCTTTCCGACTTTCCGTAGAGCTATTGTGATGTTGGTATCATTTGTTGGATTGTGTTGGTGACCTTGTGAAGTGCTTTTAGTTGTGACAATTGTTTTTATTGATTTATTCTTAGATATATGGACACGTCAATAAAAGTTGAGTACACAGGATATAATAAATATGGGGACATGATGGTGGATCCAAGGAACTTTTGGCTTGCGTTAATTTACAGTATTGTCAATATAAGGATTACCATAGTAGTGACTAAAAGTCTTGCTGTTCTTAATTTTTTTTACTCTGTACCGTCCTAGTAAAATATGGTTTTCTCTTTCCACAACAATTGCCACATTTCTCTAGGATAATACCATCTTTTACAAATTTGTATGTTGGAACCAGTGGATTCTCATCGATATCAGGTACCTTCTTGAATCAAAGGATATGCGTTGGAAAGTTGTTAGATGGGTTTAGTTACGTCTAACCATGCTAGTTTATGAAGATATATTGCTTCTATAAATACGAGATACATGGTCTCCAGCATGGTTTTCAAAAGCGTGTGAGGCGTACGCCTCGAGGCGCGCCTCAAGGCGAGGCGGTCC
>LUCG01297156.1:0-11115 GCA_001633085.1 Carthamus tinctorius
ATGGAAGCCTCTCATGGTGCCATGTCATCATCTTGAGGTCTTCCTTTTAATATATATATTGATAAAAAAAATTCAAAAATATGAGAAAATAGATAAATAGCAATGAAAGTCTCTCATGATGCCATGTCATCATCTTGAGGTCTTCCTTTTAATATATATATTGATTGTTCAGAGGTATTATTGTCTTTTTTAGTCAATATCAATCTTCAATTCAGTTACCTTATTTTTAGGATGGTTATCAAAGGTAACTTCCATGAAAGTATGCGCACGTAGTATAGTATGTGCTATTGTGCATCGTGGTGTGTTAAATTCCCAAATTGCCCCTGTACATGTGTTACTTAGTTTTTAAATTTTAAAATAACTAATCTTCCTTAAATCTAGGTATTTAATCATGTGACTTTTGATTAAAATAATCAACGAGTTAAAATAGGTTAATACCAATAATTAATTAATTTTTATTCTTTTAATATTTTTTCATAATTAATTTTTATTCTTTTAATTAATATATNCCCTTTTCAAAAGGTGCACCCCGCTGACCCCTAGAACTGAAAGTCGGGGCTCTCGACTCATCAATTACAAACTACGCCGTGTTCCAGCGCCTCCATTTCAAATCAAAGGTAACTCAATCTTTCAATTTCTGCTACTCTCTTTACCATTGATTTTGTGTTGCTGTAATCTGTGTGGAAGTCTTAAACTTAGAATATCTCTCTGAACCCTGCTAAATTATGATTATTGAACGCTTCTATTATGTTGAAATTTGCAAATAGTTGCTTCAAAGTCTTCAAGAATATGCATATCATATTCAGTGCTTTTGTTAATTGCTATATGTTGAAAACTTGATGTTTGCAAATTGATTGGATATTTCTTTCAAAGTGTTAAAATTTGGTATACTGTTATGTTGAGGAAATAAGGATAATGGTGTTATGAATGTGATCAATTTAGTTAGGGCTGCTTTCTTGAAACACAACATAGTTTTGGTTTTTTGGGGTTTCTGTATCCAACTAGAAGAAGTTTGTTTCTTGATTCAATGAAGCTTATAAAAGAGTTTGTTCCTTGATTCAATGATAAATTTCATATTACCACATAATAGACGTTAATTGACATTTTATAAGCTGGTGGATAGTAAGGTTACAAAGGCAAGTACCCATTTCAAGTGTAGCATTATGGAAAACAAGAAGGCTACTTACTCACTAAGAAAAGCAATCAGCAGGGATATAATTTGGGTGTTTTGTCACTATGAATATGGAATATATGAAGGGCCCATTGAGCTATGGCTTATTAGTTGTTCTTCTGGACATCAAAAATAATATAAAGGATATGGAAACATTCTTATCTCTGCAATAGGAATTTTTGGCTGCACATGTTTGTCTAGTTATGTTGATTGCTCTTTTACTGCACGTATTGACCACTCAACTTTTGGCCCCACATTTTGGTACTCATAGGACGTAGCTCAACTTTAAGAGGACCACCCTCAATCAAATTTGTGGTTTCGTTCTGAGACCGTCAACATATGAATATTTAAGGGGCTGAGCAGTTTAATGGACATCCCAAACACTGTACATTAACATCATCATTTAAAGAGATTTTGAGATGTGATTCAAAAGCTTCAGCCAAGAAAAGTCAACCTAGAGTACAACTGATACTGATGGTGATCTATTCTACAACAAGAATAAACATTAATAAGACAAGATTGACCATGGCTCCCTAAATGAGAGGAGAAATCCATAGACTTATAAAAGTGTAGTTGTACCAATGATCAACCACATTAATAGTGCATTACGTGACTTTTAGTGAAAATGCACGATAGGTACCTTTCAACCTTAGAACCTATCATCTATAATAGGAAACTCTTAGTCCTAGAAACCACAAGCCACTCATACATTGCCCAAGAACATCTAGCATGGGTACTTTCTAGGTGTGATCAACAAGCTATTTATCATAAAGCTAAACGAGACAGATTAGAAAAACTAATCCTAGGACTAATGATTCATGAATGGTTAAAATATACTCTCTCTTATCTTATCAATGGCAGTATGTTGACTAGAGACCAGCTGAAAACTTTTGGGGGAGGGGGGTTCAACTTCTTTAAGCTCATGTCATGTTAGCGTGTCAAGTCCTTCATATTCAAATTTTGCAAATAATTTTTTACTAAGTCTCTAAGTTCACATTGCCTATGCTTCTCTAAGTACTCTTCTGGTATGAGCCTTCCTTCTCACTTCTGTAGTTAAAGGTAGATGGTGGGGATGAACAAATCATCTCCAAAGGTGTTCCCTCATCTTTTTTTCAATGGATGATGCCTATGATCTTTGAATGTTTTTGTGTCTCGAACACCCGATCATTATTCACTCTTCTATTACACTTATCTCTCATATCCTGGCCCAATAATGGATGAGCGAGAACCAAAAGCTTGTCTTTACTTCCCATGTCGTCATAGAATAAAGTGGCCAGGGGTGTTTTAGTATACATTAGTTAGCTATTAAAATGAATGAGTCATGAGGGAAGGTAGCAATTAGTTGGTTAGTGATGTTCATGGTTAGTTTGTCAAGTAGCGTTTGGTACGCAGACATGATCAGACAGAAGATGACAGGATTAGACATGACATTTGGTACGAATAAGGATGGATAGAGCAGGACTAGACAAGTTGGCCCTACAAGTTGTTTGATAATTAATGACTTAATTCACGTAAATATTTAAATAATTAAATTTATAAATAGCTTTTACACAATTTTATATACATACATATATAATAGTACCAAACCGAATGAAAAAATTGATATGTTTGTGGTAGTTTGAAAAACCTGGTATGCACAAAGAAAAAACTATGTTTTACTTGGTTTAGTGATCCTTATGAATTGGTGGAGGTGCGGTGAAGGTTGTCGCACAACAATGGTGGTGGAGGTAGAGGCGGTGGTGGTTGTGGAGGACGTGAAGATGGTGGATGGTGGTAGTGGGGTTAACTGGCAGTGGTAAGAGGAGGTAGTTGTGGCGGAGCGGTGGAGGTAGGGTTGGTGGTGGGCGATGGTGGTGGTAGACTGTTAGCTGATGGTGGTTTTGGTGGAGGTGGCTGACAGTGGTACTGGTGGTGGCTACAATGGTTAAGGAGTTGGTGGAGGAAATTTTTGTAGTGGAGGTGGTCCGCGGTAGCTACCGGTGACCGCCCGTGGTTGTGGCGTCGGTAATGGGCAGTGGTGACCATTAAAACAAATATCCTATTACGATTATATCATAAGAGTGTTGATTAGTTGTTTTTAGTTTCCATCTCATCCTTGTCCCATTTTGTTACACCTTTTTTGGTGGAACAAAAAGAAGTCTGCTTTGTCCCATCCTAACTTTCAAAGGCTGTTTGGGTGTGTAAACATATGAGATATGTGGGTTATATAAGAGATAGAGGGAAAGAGTAGCTCACTTATCGGATCCATATTTAAATGTGACCCCATGAATATGGATGTGGTTCAGTGGGCAGATTGTTTGTTTTCTTGTTTGGTATACTTTCTTAGAATCACATGGAAATTTCAGGTTGTAATTTTGATAACCTAGAACTTATGATTGAACAATGTTATTTTCTATGACAGTAACGGACGTCTAGGTTATCTTTTTCGTCAATGCATATTCAATTTAAACTTCTTGTTACCGTAATTTTCTAGTGTTTTAACAGAGCTAGATCTTAACCTTTAATTTATTGGTCTACTATTCATCCTACCAATGAATGTTTAACCCGACCAACCCAACCTAACCCAATTTTCACAGTTGGGTGCGGTTATACTTTAAAAAAGTTTTGAACGGTTTGAGATTTTCTTGGCCGAAGTAGTTTAGTTGGGTTGGATTGTTCAAACTTTAAATCCCCCGAACCCAACCCATGAGCACCTCTACTTTGGCCACATGCACTATGCTTATAACATCCACACATCTAATCTGCTGACATCATTCCTTTTTTATTTTGTAGGCATACAATTGTGTCATAAATTATAACAGTTCATTTTTAGAATAATAGCAAAGATCTTTCATCTCTTGGCATCATGAGCACCACTGCAGTTGGAGCAAACCTAGAGATTTCTAAGTACACGATTAGACCCTCTTGCCAGAGATCATACAGTTCTACCTTTTATGCAAGTACATGCAAGTTCTTTTGCTTGTCTAGGAGATATACAATGTTATCGCTCACTTCAAGGAAAGTACCGAACAGAAAATGTTCAAAAAATGAAATTGTATGCCTGGTTAGCAGCAATCTTGGGGAAACTATAGAGCAAGAGGGTCTTACGTATAAGGAGGCTGGTGTTGACATAGATGCAGGATCAGAGCTTGTACGAAGGATTGCAAAGATGGCACCTGGAATTGGAGGCTTCGGTGGACTATTTCCACTTGGTATGGTTTATTAACTATGGCAATTTTCATTCTTCTATTCTTTACACTATAGTATTTATATTGATTGCTTGTGGTGTCATGTATAAAATCCAAACAATTGATAGCAAATTGAGGACATTGGTTTATATCTTTGTCTTCCCATGTTATCTCCTCATGCTTTTCCTATTTGACTTTAGACAGAGCAAATTTTCAATTATCATATGACTTTATGTGTAACATTTCTCATCTTTCTGAGCAGGGGATTCATATCTTGTAGCCGGTACAGATGGTGTGGGAACTAAACTTAAGTTGGCATTTGAGACCGGAATCCATGATACAATTGGTATCGATCTGGTATGGCAGAGTTTACGTCTTCTCCGAGTTATTTTGCATAGAGTGTTGTCATTACTAACAAACTTTATCCTTAGGTTGCAATGAGTGTTAACGACATTATTACTTCTGGAGCAAAGCCTTTATTTTTTCTTGATTACTATGCTACAAGCCACCTTAATGTTGATCTTGCTGAAAAGGTGTATAGCCTTGTCCTTGCACAAACTTGTTACAATTAGAAATACATTGCCTTCTCAAAATAAGTTCTCAAGTTTCTATTTTAGTTCGTCTCAAAATAAGTGTCCACTATCAAAAGTAAGTGCATACTTTCCAAGTCTACCATTATGAGATGGAGAAATTCATTACTTCCTCTTTTATAAGGGTAAAATTGTTATTTAGTTAATTGAAAAGTGTAATGATTGCACATTTCTAAAACCGTATGCCTTCTCCATTGTGGACATCTAATTTGGGACAAAGGGAGTATTTAATTATCGTGACAAAGAGCTAACTTTGTGATTCTTCAGGTTATAAAAGGAATCGTTGATGGTTGCCAGCAATCTGATTGTGCCCTTTTGGGTGGAGAGGTAACTTCATTATGTATTTGGATTTTTGTGTGAGTGAGTACTTTTACCCTTCGATTAATTTTTGTAAAGTATTTGGTTAAGTTTGGTGACATATGGTCTTCTGAATAGTTACTATCATTCACTTTTTTAATCATCATTCCTGATTTTTTGTTGTAACAAACTTCCATTCTTGACATTTTGCAAAAATGCGAAAAAAGTCAGTCGCCTTTTAGAAAGAGCGGTTTTGACAAAAAGATTAGAAGTGCATCCTTTTTGCACTTACATTCAACCATCTATCTTTGCACATTCTTGCAGAAGATACTGCTTTCTTTGGGATTTTCGCAAAAAAAAAACTGTAGCTAGTTTGCAATGAAAAACCAAGTAGAATAAACCCCAATGGGGCAGCCTACTGGTTAAGACTTGGTGTTGGGGAAAAACCCATCCAAGTTCGAATCCGGGGGTGAGCAACCAGGGGCCACTGAGTATTAATCCCAGGGGAGCATGCTTTAGCTCTCGGTAAAAATTACCAAGGATGTAGTCTGCGCAAACCCAGGTGAACCTTATAAAAAAAAAACCAAGTAGAATATGGTTCAAAATTTGAAGTCAACCACTCGATTACTTTCATACTTGTCCATGACTTTAGTAGATTTTAATTTATATGGGCAATTCACTAGTAAATTGGGCAAGCAGAGTTATTTCATACCTCATAAAATTCAAAGGAAAACTTCACTGCATTTTTTCTAGATACAATTTACCAACTTATCTTGCTGCACTTTGGCTATGGTTAAGCTGTGTTGTTTTTGGCTTTCAGACTGCAGAGATGCCTGATTTTTATGCAAACGGTGAGTATGACCTTAGTGGCTTTGCAGTTGGCATTGTTAAAAAGGAGTCTGTTATAAATGGAAAAAACATTTCGGTTGGAGATGTGCTCATCGGCCTGCCATCTAGCGGAGTCCACTCAAATGGGTTCTCTCTTGTTCGTAGGTAGACCATTTTGTTAAAAACCGACCTTCATATGATGCAAAGGGCACTTCATTTCTTTATTCTCATATATTTTGTCTATATATCGTTCTAGGGTGCTAGCTCGAAGTGGACTTTCTTTAAAGGACAAACTCCCTGGTGAATCCATTACATTAGGTGAAGCTTTAATGGCGCCAACTGTAATATACGTTAAACAGGTCATACGTTGTTCTTTTTCTCCTTTTTTTTGTTAATATTTGTTCTTCTTTCTCATTCTTCAATCGCGTTAAAGTAGGTGCTAGATATTGTCAGCAAGGGGGGCATAAAAGGAATTGCCCACATTACTGGTGGCGGTTTTACAGATAATATCCCTCGAGTTTTTCCTAAGGGCCTTGGCGCTCTCATCTATAAAGACTCTTGGCTAGTTCCTCCGGTTTTCAAATGGATCCAAAAG
The DNA here is from genome assembly GCA_001633085.1 of Carthamus tinctorius. NCBI lineage: Eukaryota > Viridiplantae > Streptophyta > Magnoliopsida > Asterales > Asteraceae > Carthamus > Carthamus tinctorius. The sequence continues at coordinate 6,649 of LUCG01297156.1, forward strand.
GTATGGTTTTGTTTTGCAACTTTGCTTCAATAGTTTTTGATCGTATGCATAGTATTCCTCCCCTGTCCTAAAATAGACGCTCATGCTTCTATTTCAGTTTGTCCTAAAATAAGTGTCCATTTTCAACAGTAAGTTTCTACTTCCAAATTCTGCCCTTAATTATAAAATGGAGAAATTTATTACTCTCTGTTGTTAAGGGTGAAATTGTTATTTAGTTAATTAAAAAGTGTAATAAGTACGCATTTCTTTAAATGTATGCCTTTTTCTTTGTTGGCATTTATTTGGAGATACAGGGAAGTATCGGATTAATAGTAATACTTCTTTCATTTTTGTAATTATTACATTTTTTTCAATAAATATAAATGACAATTTTACCTGTTATTAATGAATTTTTGCAATGCCATAATTAACGGTAGAGTTGAAAAGTAGAGTTGTTAACATTTGTTCATGGGAAAATGATAAAAGAGAACCATATTTTCCAAGAAGGCGCAATTTTTGACATGATAGCCATTTACAATGGTTTTCCTGTGTTTTTGCTGTCTACAAGTTGTTTATACAATGCTCCATGTTTCTCCTCTTTTCAGGCTGGAATGATCGACGATGCTGAAATGAAGCGAACTTTTAATATGGGAGTCGGGATGGTTCTTGTTGCTAGCAAAGAAGCTGCTGAAAGGATACTTAATGAAGGCGAAACAGCTTACCGTATTGGCGAAGTCATAAGCGGTGATGGTGTAAGTTATCGATAACCGGTGCTTAACGAGTTGCTTCTCATGCTCCCTCTTTGAGGTATGTGATTTACCAACACGAACTTGCGAGGTTTGCTCGTATTGCCGTTTTAGCGTCCTACTTTTTAACTTTCTTTGGAGATGAAAATTAGATGTTATCAAATTTTGCAACTTAGAAGCTCGCACTTGTGTGCGTATTGAAGTTGTTTTAAGCTGTTAGATTCTGGAGCCAAGGAGCATGCAATCCTGCGAAAAGCACGCAATTTCTTCGGAAAATGACTTCTTCGATCACGAACGCATTAAAAATTTACGTTCTGAAACAATCTGCCTTGGCAAATAATCATTGTTAGTTAATGATAGTTATGTAATATCTTTACATTTTGAAACTTCTTTTTTGAAAAGTATAATATTTATATATAGTAAATAAAACTAATTACACACGCTCATCACATCTGGTGACCCTTGAAACCACCTCAGGAAGATAAAGATATTGGATTCAAGTTTGGTTTCATTCTCCACGTATATTACTTTAGATTCAAGTTTTATTAAGAGTTTTTAGTTCCACATGCTTATACGTATGCATTACATATCTAGGGAGGAGAAGGATCGTGTAAGGAGTTGAGTTATCGTGAGAAGCATGAGAAGTGGATATAAACCCTTGATCACATTTAATCTCAAGCGCACCCATGAATCACACTTGATACGAGAACTGGTCCGGTGCATCTTATTCTAATGTGCATCCAGCCCACGCTTGATACGACCGATAATCATTTCTCAGGCTTCTCACGAGAACCCAACCCACATATCTAGTGCACTAAAAGGAATTATAAACGAGTGAAATGTAAGGCACATGAGGGATACTCAACATGTTCCATAACCTCCGTTAGGTCTACTACCACACACGAAAACAAATCAATACGTTAGGGGCACTGCTGTAAATTTCCGTGAGTAATGACAATACCTCGAGAGTATGCTAAAAGCGTCAAAACAATTTATGTAATTTAAACTAATAGCTAACAAGACTAGGGTCTTACCTGACTTACCTGTGGTTTTATGGCCGTTGGATGTAAATCAGGGTGAGACATGCACTGTCAATTTATGATTTCCTTATACATAAGATGGATGCAAAGACAACTTTTTATGAAATGTGTTGTAAATAAAGAAGTGTGCATGAAGCAACCTCAAGGCTTTGTACTTCCTGGAAATGAAAAAAAAAATGTACGTTAGTAAAGTCTTTATATGGTTTAAAACAAGTTTCTAAACATAATTATTCGATATGTGTATGTATTCTAAGTTCTATGCAATCATTATGTCTTTTATATGAATGATACGATGATTGTTGTCCAACTTGGATATGCATATGCTAGAGTAGCCTTAGGGGTAATTTACCCAAACGCTTACCTGATAAGCGTTTACCAACAATAATCAACTTCCTAAGTTACTTTACCACATAAGATTGTAATCAATCGTAACGGTATTGTATGCAACAATTTACGCTGCACATACTAGGTATAAGTCGTCACCCTCACTTAGTGGGTAAGATTCTCCATCTCTATTATGACTCTTACCGGGTAAGATTCTCGCCATGTTCATAAGCTCTCGGTAACCACTTACCGAGTAAACATTTAGGGTTGTTTACTAAACGCTTATCCGGGAAGCACTTACCAATGTCATTAACCATATTGATTGAGCATGGCGATGATCGAGAAACTTACCCAGTAAGAAACAAGGTAAGAAGTCAAGGACCGAGACTGTAGGCTACTCTTGCTTGGTAAGCGTTTTTTTTTACCGACAATCCATTTTCAAGGCTAAAAATGTTACACGATAAGGTAGTTGAATGTAAATATTTTTTCGATAAATGTTTACCCGACAAGAAATCCATTCCGAAGAGTTTTTTGTTACTTGAAAAGAAACAAATAAATTTGCTCAACGCTAGTGGCTTTTCAACAATCCTAAAGGCTACTCTCATACTAGTGGATCAATAAAGACAGATAATAAGTGGGAATTTTAAGTTTCAAAAAGACAAAGATAATAAGTGGGAATTTTGAGTTGCAAGCTTTCAATGCTTGATGTTGTTATCACTTTAAGAAATATGCTTGGCTTTCATATCCTCCCTAATATATCCATTTTCTTATTTTGAAAGTATGTTTAACGGGGACCGCTGAAACTTCCGCATGTACGCAATCTCGATAGGCTTGATATTATCTCGATAGATAAATAATTATTTATAGATCTATGAGGTGGTACACATACACTCGCTGTTACTTTTCCTAGATGGTTTAGTTAGTTACATTAAGGCCATCTCGATAGACAATTTGACCTTTATTGAATTATAAGACGGTCCACCTAGACTGTCTCGATGGTTTGATTTAGTTTCCTCGACATCGTTTCAATCGAGAATCACTTGTTTATAATCGTTTATATTGTAATACAAGTGTTGCCTTCGTGCTTTTGTGCACAAAGTGTTCTCATAGAGAGGAGAGAGGAGAGATTAGAAAATATCCATAATGTTTGTATGGACCTTTTTGGTCAAAATTATAGAATCGTTAATTCAACCATAGATTTAAAGTAGTTTGAGATTGAGATTACATTTAACGGATCTCACAAAAATACTCAAGTTCTTGTTTGGTTTGCAAGATGAGATTGGATTTCGACGTTTGGGAATCGAATTCCATTTCAATCTCATGTTAGGTTTAAAAGATTTCCTGGATTTGGAATTCCACAACCATAGGATTTTGAAATCTTACAGAGATGGTTGGTATTTCAAGGGATTTCCTATCGTTTGTATGTAATAATGTTTTAAGATATTTCAAAAACATTTGTTTGTAATAATCAGTTAACAAAAAATTACATGATTATTTTTTATAATCATTTACAATTATTTTTATGACTATTTATAATTAAATATTAAAAAATTTCAAAAGAAAACCCTACCTACACGTGTTTGTGTGTTAATGGATGGGTTTATTTAAAGGATAACTAAAGAGGTGTCTGGTTTTGCTAGAATTATTTTGACTTTTGAGGGATTTGGATTTGGAATCTTTTAGGAGTACTTATAATTAATTTTATTAAATATGCTTAGCTTTCAAATCCCTCAAAAGTCAAAACAATTCAAGCAAAACCAGACACCTCATCAGTTATCCTTTAAATGAACCCACCCATTAACACACAAACACGTATATATAGGGTTTTCTTTTGAAAATTGTTAGTTCCTGAAATTAATAAGATCCAATTTAAATCACAAGAAATTGGTTGAAGTTAGAATAAATTGTAGAATAAAATCTTAATCGTTCACTTAAGTTCCTCACAAATAAAAATTCCAAATAGGAATGACCCTATAATACATAGTGTGGTTCAATTCCCTCTAACTTGTCCTAGCAATAAATGTGTGGGTGTAATCTATATGTGTGAGGTTCCAGATTCAAGCTATAGATACCACACATTTACCAATGGGATGCATACAATGATTTACCCTCCCCCAATGATGACCATGGGACCAGTGCGATGAGGACACCCAAAAGTATACTTTATCTACAAAGTTCATGCAAAATGTCTGTGGACGAACCAAGCAAAGTCATCCCAATTTGGAAAAAGCACATGAATAAAACAAGAATCGGCACCAATAAGTCATGGAGACTTACTTCAGTTACAATTACATTAGGCTATACACAGCGGATACCAACGGGTTGAGCGGGTAAGCCCGCCGGGTTCCGGCGGCACCGCTGCGGTCATTGAAAGCCCG
>LUCG01297162.1:0-10486 GCA_001633085.1 Carthamus tinctorius
TTCTCCATCACGCCAAAGTTGAATCTGCCATGCCAGAGGGTAATTTCGAGACAGGGGAATGCACTTCCATTGAATTTTTGGGTGCCGACACACCGTCGGTGTCTCATTTCCGTACAGTTAAGTTGGATGGTTTATTGAATGGGATCCCTATAATCATCTTAGTCGATAGTGGTGCAATTCACAATTTCGTATCCACGCATTTGGTAGCATTGGATTTACGAGTAACGACTTTTTCAGGCATCCTTATCAAATTGGCGGTCAACATAAGGTTTTTGTCACTAAAAAATGTTCGACACTACCTATCAATATTGGTGATTGTGCTTTCACGGTCGATGAATTATCGTTCAACTTGGGCTACTTAGATATGGTTTTGGGAATTGAATGGCTTCAGACACGGGGTGATGTTGTTCACAACTGGGAAGCGTAGTCTATGCGGTTCCAATACGCTGGCCGTGAGGTTTGTTTACAGGGGTCTCACCCATCACCATCGCCACAGTCGTCGTTACACTGTTGGTTGTCCACTACGGACGGGTCGTTTTCTTCGGCTATGATTCCAGACACAATTCCTAGTGTTTCAACAACCCAATCCATACAATTAGTAGCTCTGTTTGCAAAATTCGCTGCTGTGTTTCGAGGGATCTCCAGGCTGCCTCCACTTCGTGCCAGAGATCATGCGATTAATCTCCTTCCAAGTCTGAGATTGAACGACAAGTACGGGAGTTGTTGGCATTAGGGGTCATCCGACCTAGCAACAGCTCTTATTCAAGCCCGGTAATACTAGTTTGCAAAAAAGACGACACATGGCGGATGTGTGTGGATTATAGAGCTCTAAATAAAGCCACTATTCAAGATAAACACCCAATCCCAGTCGTCGACGAATTAATTGACGATTTGCGAGGAACTCAATTTTTTTCAAAATTGGATTTGAAATCCGGATATAACCAGATCCGGATGCGCTCCGACAGCATTGAAAAGACAGCTTTTCGAACGCATGATGGTCATTACGAGTTCCTTGTAATGCCCTTCAGGCTTACTAACGCACCAGCGACGTTCCAAGCAATTATGAATGATATCGTTCGGCCATTCTTACGTAAATGTTTCGTGGTTTTCTTTGACGACATCTTAGTGTACAGCCCAACATGGGAGCAACACTTGGAGGATCTTTCCACCGCCTTGGCTGCGTTAACCTCTCATCAATTCGTCGTCAATCCAAGGAAATGTTCGTTCGCACAGAAGACTGTTGACTATTTGGGTCATGTGATTCCGGGTGAGGGTGTCTCGATGGACCCAAATAAGGTTCGAGCTGTTTTGGATTGGCTGACCCCTAAACATGTGAAAGGCGTACGGGGTTTCCTTGGTCTCACTGGTTACTACTGCAAGTTCGTGCGGAATTATAGTTCCCTCGCAAAGCCTCTTACGAAATTGACAAAAAAGCATAAGTTCTTTTGGTCCAACGACGCTCAGCGTGCATTTGATCTCTTGAAGGTTGCGGTCACATCAGCCCCTGTTTTAGCTCTACCGGATTTCTCTAAACCGTTTGTCATGAATTGTGACGCGTCCGGCCGTGGCATAGGCACAGTGTTGATGCAACAACAGCGTCCTATGGCATTTTTTAGTCGAGCTTTGAGTGACTGTAACCTGACCAAGTCAGCCTACGAACGCGAGATTATGGCTCTCGCTTTGGCGGTTCAACATTGGAGGAGCTATCTGTTGGGTACCACTTTTACGGTTTATACAGACCATAAAAGTCTCAAACATTTACTTCATCAACGCATTACAACTCCCGATCAGCAAAATTGGGTCGCAAAACTCTTGGGGTATCACTTTGAAATTTGTTATAAGGCCGGGCGTGAAAACAAGGCAGCGGATGCCTTGTCTCGACGGGACAACGAAGGGGAACTGGGACAGATGGTTTATCAACCGGTGTGGGTTCAAGGTGCAGCTCTGCTGGAAGAAGCTAAGGCTGATATGGGTTTACAGGGATACTCGCAAAATGCCGGCAAAACTCGGGATCCATTCCGGGATATACGGTAAATAGAGGAGTACTGTACTATAAAAACCGTCTCGTCATTCCCCGACATTCAAAGTTCATTCCGGACCTTCTGTCCGAATTTCACACGTCTGCTACCGGTGGACATTCTGGTTATTTCCGGACTTATTGTAGATTGGCAGCCAACCTCTATTGGTCGGGCATGAGTGCAACAGTCCAGCGATTCGTGCAAGCCTGCGACATCTGTCAGCGTTGCAAGGCGAGTTCGCTTACTCCGGCCGGATTATTACAACCGTTGGATGTTCCCGAAGCGATTTGGGAGCATCTTTCAATGGACTTCATTTTAGGACTGCCCAGGTCACGTGGTTTCAACGCAATATTGGTGGTGGTGGATCGACTATCGAAATATAGTCATTTTATCTTACTCTGACATTCGTACACCGCTCGGCTCCTAGCGGACATTTTTGTGTGTGAAGTTGTTTGGTTACATGGCATTCCAAAATCCATTATTAGTGATTGTGACCCTTTGTTCATGAGTAATTTCTGGCAAGAACTTTTTCGATTGCAAGGAACACAGTTGACGATGAGTTCTTCCTACCATCCGCAAACAGACGACCAAACAGAAGTTGTAAACCGTTGTCTCAAAGCTTATTTGCGTTGTTTCGCTGTGGATCAACCTCGTAATTGGTCTATTTGGGTACCGTGGACGGAGTTTTGGTATAACTCGTCATTTCACGAGTCGACGGGTGTTACTCCGTTTGAGGCGGTGTATGAGCGTAAACCGCCGAATACTATGCAATTTATTCCGGGGGAAGTGCGGGAAAGTAGTAAACGAAGAACGTTCGAGATCATAACGAGGCTCTTAAGCAATTGAAAGCTCATTTGATTAACGCAAAATCCGTCATGAAAGTTCAGGCCGACAAACATCGTCAAGAGGTGGTCTTTCAGGTCGGTCAATCGGTTTATGTCAACCTGCGGCCTTACCGACAAATTTCGGTGGTTAGACGCATCAATCAGAAGCTGGCAGAAAATTAGGCCAGTGGCGTATCGCCTTAAACTACCGCCGGAGTCGAAAGTTCTTCCAGTGTTCCATGTATCCCTTTTGAAGCCGGCTGTCTCAAATGGGTTTGTCAAACCATCGTTACCTTCGGACTTTGATTTGGACATGGCTGATCAATTTGTTGCGGACGTAATTCTGGCAACTCGCTCCCTTCTCCGTCAGAATGAGACGGTGTTACAATGGCTCATTCAATGGAAGGGACGTTCTTCTGATAAGGCAACTTGGGAGGATGCCATCACTATTCAGAGTCAGTTTCCAGATGCCGGTCTTGAGGACAAGACCGTTATTGAAGGAGTGGCAACTGATACAAACTCTACTACCGTAAGCCCAACTACTAATAATCAGCCCATTGTGTCGAGAGTCTATGCTAGGAGGCCCAAAGCCCATGTGGAGAAGTAGTGCGTTAAAGAGGCGCATGAGGGAAGGAGAGAGGTGGGCAGAAATTACTTTTGTTAGACTCTATCATTCTGTTAGAGGAGGGATTATTCCCTGGATCGTTTGATTTCGTTATCGTCTTCCTCACCATATTTCTTTTCATCTGTAATTCCTTCCCTAATTTCAATCCAATTTCATAATTTCCCTTACGTAATCTATTGATTACGTAACACAGGCCCTTAGTATTCCAGCTCTTAATGAAGTGGATCCATACACCACATATTTAGGATGAAATACGAAACAAATATTCTAATCAGTATTGTATGTTTACTTTGCTAAAATTCACATATATTGGTAATTATATACACTAAACATTTTTTTCTACAAGAAGTTGAGGAGTTACACTTCAAATACAGCCTAAATCATCAATATACATCCCTTTTCACCCTTGACAAATTATATTGAATTTCATGGCTTGCATTCAAGAAAAGTTGCAATTAAAAATATAAGTTGACTGCACTATATATCAGGAAAAGATAAAAAGAAGCATACCATAGGCACAAGAACACCTTTGCTAACATCAGGGAACGTCACATCTTTCTCCTTAAGCTGAGCAACAATCATATCATTTAGATCAAGCATTTTCAGACCAAGCCAGGGTCGCACCACTCTCCTGCATAAATTATGCAGCAACCATGTATTAGACTTGAGAAGATAGAGACGAGAGCCAAAGTTTTTCAGAATATAAAACAAAAGAAATGTAAACAGGATCCCTTAATGCAACAAAGAGGCCAATATGTATGATTTAAGTCTGCCACATATTACAAGTTCAGAAGTATTATATAGATAACTGTTTAACAACTGTGTCATTGCCACCATAAAAAGTTTGCACATTTAACTCACAATATATATAATAAGCATTTGTTACATTTGCTTGATGACAAGAAAGGACCAATGAATTTAACTGTTGAACATATATAATTGCACCATCATTTGAGCAAAAGTTTGATTATTGGCAACCCTGACCGGCCCCCCACGGGACCCACCCCCCTAGGAACCACATGTGAGGAGGCATTTCAAAGCCGGCTCACTAGTGGAGGGGTTCAAGCCCGTCTCCCACAGGATTCGAACTTAAACCTGTCGTGTCTTTGAGCAAAGTCGCTTCACCCCTTTGCCAATTGAGCTATACGCCTGAGGGCACTCCCTAATGTTTGACAATTGTGTCGTTACCACCATAATGATTTAAAAAAAATACAAGGCTCTTCAACCCCTAATTATGTTGTCATTGTTTGTAGAAGTATCAACTTGTAACGTGAATTTCACGAAAGAACAATAAATCCAAGATAAAATCCATATAAAGAGAGATAGAGGCACAAATAAGATATAGAATAATAATCGGTAGAGTGGATACAAATAACACAAGATGGTAAAATATTTGAACATTCAATTCTCACACTATAGATCGCATTCCTGAGGATCCCTAGCAGATTTGGATAAAAGAGTACAGAAGAAACAACTTGTGGACTGCAATTAAGTGATGAAGTTGTGTATTTATAGTATAAATGTTTACCCATTCTTTTTGAAATGCTCTAAAATTTTGGAAACAGAGTCGATTGGTACAGAAAAGCTCAAACCATCAGCTGCCATCACTTTCATGATATTAACACCTATAATTTCTCCATCAATATTAACAAGAGGTCCACCAGAATTACCCTATACCAAGAAGCCCAGAAGAGAATAAGATGAAGTCAAAAAGAGAAAAACAAACTCACCAACTGTTAATCGCCTGATTATAACAACAATAATTACTGAAACTTAGACTGATTATAATTATAATTATAACTATAATTATTGTTGAGATCTTAGATTGAGTTAGATCCCATCTCAATTAAGCTAGTTACTTGATTTAAGATCTTTCTGTGAGTTGTACTCATCTTCAACTGTGTTTAACGCCTAACAAAATTCTTCTCTCCAAAATAAAACATGTAAATCTCCTGTTATAAATTTGCCCGGCTACCAGAACAAACAATTCCCCCACCCACTGTGGCAGCAAGAGAACTACAAAAATGGATATACAAATTCACACAGATAGTTTATCAAAATTTACAGTACCCCATTGATGGCACAATCAGTCTGCAAATACTCTCTCCGCATTCCTCCTAGACCCAGATCACTGCTCTTACGATCAACACAGCTAAAGATGGACAAAAAAACAGTTGCACAAAAGCATCAGCTACAGTGATATTTCAACCACATTTATCCACTAATAAAAAGAACACAACCAACAAAGATCACCACACGCTCAGGCATGGAGCAGGTGTCGATAGTTCTATGAATTCACTAGTCATTTAAAGAAAAAGCTCATTCGTGAGATATGCACTGGAAGCAGTGAACACCACTCGAATCATGCTTATTTTCATTTTCCTTACCTTACAATACCAGCTGTAATTGTGTTTTGAAGGGAAAGGGGGCAGCCCAAGGCTACTACCCAATCACCAGGACGTAGTGAACTTGAAGACCCAAGCTTTGCAGTTGGGAGTGGAGTTTTAGAATTTATCTTGACAATAGCAATATCAGCATGCAGATCAGCATTCACCACGGTACCCTCAAAACTACGGCCGTCTTGTAATGTCACTTCAACCTGCAAACAGACAATAGTAGTGACTGACTATTTAATGGTTGACAGACATAGGTATGACTCAAAATGGAAGAGTTATCCTGATTAAGCTGGTGTAACAAAGAGATGGATGAACGAGACTCGGATTAAAAGCTATGGTAACAGGTTCGAACACTTGATGGAGGATCAAAGTGAAAGAATATAGAACAGCATAGTTTAATGAGAAGCTTCACCCACATAGTAACAGGTATGCAAATATGCTATCCTCACATAATAAGATCGTAGACTTGTAGTGCCTGCTCTATGAAGCCTCATTCATGCAAGAGAACTAATTCCTCATTGCTGCCTAATAAACAACTCAATGACAGCCACCACAACCCACAGAGTGTATAAAAATCTAGAAATCAATATTTTTCAGGACAACTGCTAGCTTAAATATAACCACAGAAACATCAAAAATCACCATTACAAGAGTTACAGTAGGACAATATTCGGCAAATATGGTACACTAAGGCCTACCTTTCCTTTGGATGAAGATTTGAGGCCTCCTTGAAAATCAACCACGACATGAGCACATGTCAATATGGTACCATCATCATCTATTATGGTTCCAGACCCAATGCTGTTTCCCACGCTTATTCCACGGAAACCTTCAAACAACCATTATTTGTTTATTAAGGTTACAACATTCTTCAAGTTGCAGTTTATAGATTCTCAAAACAAACCTGTTGGAACTGAAAGATTAACAACAGCAGGGCCTACTTTAGCAGCTGCATTGGCAATTGAATCCCGGCCCAAACATCCACAACAGGGTTTTGGGGATTCACTAGCCTCTTTGAAGGGCACTTCTTTATTTACATCAGCTGCAGACACTGAGCTAACACTAGAGAAAGATAAAGGAGGGTTTCCTACAAGTACACCACGCAACTGATTGTAAGAATGAGGATGAGATGTAAATGAAAAAAGAAGAAGAATGAATAGAAATGACGAACCATATCCTGAAGGACCCAAGGAAAAAAATGAATGGTCAGCCACAATTTCCGCCGCACCCCATGCTGAAGGTAATGTGTAACGTAATGGTGCTGGAATGGAAAACCGTATCGACCTAGCTACGATATGAACATGAAAACATTGGATGTTCAAATATGAAGGTAAATAAGAACAAGGAAAATGGTTACACAAAATGGTCTCTATACTTAACAATTTGTTACTTAACCAAGCGTAATTTGACAATATACTAAATAGGAGGTAAGCTAGAGCTCTAAGTTTCCTAGTTGGTTACCCTAAAACAACATTCACCAAACTTACAAAAAGAAAAGATGAATCAATCATAATTGATCTTTGCAGTCTTTTTCTTACAAAATCATAGCAACAGAAAACATTAGACCATATCTTCCCCTATAGCTAGATTTTTCCTTTGTTGTGTTTGAAGAAGTTGTACTGCTCAATATTTGATCCATAAATATCTAACTCTTCCACGAATTTTTAAATTAACAAAAGAAAAGAACTTTCTTCGTATCTTATTAGCCTAAATTACTGTTACTGTTTACACCATATAAGAATACACAGAGAAGAAATTGAAGATGTGAAAATGATAAAGAACAAGTTTTATATATAGAAGCAAACGTTAAAAGAGCTCTTGCTATGGTACATATAAGAATGCACCGATCCCAAATCCCTTTTTATTCATTTATACAAAATTCAAATTAGTGATATCAAATTCTTATTTATGAAAATTACCATTTTTTTGACATCGACATGTATTTACTCTTACACCGAGTACATAAACAAATCCATAGGCGTAGCTCTTCCCATGTAACTTAACATAGTACCATTACTTTATGACCTAAATACAAATCAATCTACACCAATAACTAATGCTAAACCGGACATTTCATCAGATTCAAATGAAAATCGTTTTCATTGCGAACGTGAGAACCACTAAGATCACACCACGTGGCATATTCAGTCTGAATAATCATGTATTATTCAAAGTGAATATGTCATGTGGTAAGTGCTAAAAAACTGAGAAGTAGAGAAGTGATCTCCACCACTTATGCGGTCAATAAAGACGGCTTTGACCGCTTATGGTGGACGCGATCACAGAGGATTGACGCGATTCATAGAGGGTGGAGACGATTAAAGAAGGGTGACCCGGTCAAAGCCGCCTTTATTGACCAGATAGATCACTTCTCTACTTCTCAATTTTTTTAGCACTTCTCATTTGAACCTAATACTATATATATACCATATTCCTAAACCTGGAACAGAGGGAGTGAAGCTTAAAATTCAGACAGTAATTCAACAAAGGTTTATACTCCATCCTTTCCACAATTAGAGTCCAAATTGGGAGACAAAGATTTCCAGATAGTGTCCTCAACACCTCAAGTCTAGCATAATAACATCAACTCCTCTTTGCCCCATAATATGGACTCCAGTTATGAAATGGAGGTAACAATAAAGCCAACAAATTGCTTCTAGTTAACAACCATCATTTGTCTTATGGAGATGTAAGAGAACGAAATGCTAACCAGAATCTTTGCTATCAAGCATATAGGCGACTCCTGATCCCCCAGCAGCCAATGCTACTAAACGGGAGAACCCATTATCTTTAAGCAATGAAGCTTTTCTCTGAAGATGATGATAAGCAAAATAAACAAATAACAGGAAATGTAATTAACAATTGCCACATGAACTCAAATATCTCCATAGAAATTGAACAGAAAAAAAGAAAATCGGATTGCATCTTACCAACAAATTTCTCATCGTTGAACAACCGATGGGAATTTCGTCTCAGAAATTCGATGTGTAGAACTAGAACCCTAACAAAAACCCTCAATGAAATCAAATGCTCTGTTTCTAGTTTTCTAAAGGAAATATAAAATGTTTAAATTGAGTCCCTAAACTTTTCTATTTTATCATTTAGGCCACTTGATTTGTAGTTGTTGTTAAATAGACCACATGACTTGATTGTATAACGCAAAATAGTTAAAAGAGTAGATTACAAATTTAGTCCCTATAAATTTTTATCAATCCCTTTTTTTCGTCATTAAAGTGGAAAACTCAACGAAGATTTACCAATGAATATCAACAGTTTGTGAATTTTGTACCAATAGCCTTGACATATGTTAGACCAATTGTTAAATTTTTTTATTTCTCTCTTGATAAATAAGACAATAATCAAACCTATTGAAGATCGCAACAAATGGAGTTTGATCACATTTGCGGAGCTCAAGATTTTCAGAATACGAAGCTTTTTGTCTTCCAGGGTAGAACTTGTGGTGGCTTCGAAAATTACTGCAAATTGTTTGGCAGTGGTTGTGAAAACTATTATAGATTATAACGTCTAAATATAGGTCTCCATCGTTTTTGTTAAATGGGATGCATTGTTAACTTTATCAATCTTTTCATCAAAACAAACTTGTTAAAGGTAAAATAATGGTAAAAGATTATCAAATTCCAAAAGAAAGTCGTTTTGTTTGGAACTTTATGCATTAGATTCACATTCAAATACAAATTGGCAAAAATTGGCCCAAGTCGGACCAGGCTAAATCAGTCCTCGTCAAAGATAATTAATTCATAACAGGTTGGTCATCCCCTAAAAAGTTAGGATTCATACTAGGCTCAAAGCCCGGTTCTATAAAACTAGTCCTAGGCCCATGGCATTTTTTTCTTCATTTCTAAATTAATTTCGAATAAAAAATTATATATAGTTAAGGTTTTATAATTGAGTCATTAAAATACACTTTTAAGTTCATTTTAGAGTGAATTACATTGTTGGTCCCCATGGTTTGTTTAAATTTTTGATTTGGTCTCTAAAACAAACTATCTACAATGGTGATCCCTAACATTTTATTTTCCTAACACTCATGATCCCTCCACTTAACAAGATTAGTTAACCATCATTTGGGATCACTAATTGCTCTTTGAAGAAACTATAGGGGCCAAAAGTAGTTTGCTCTAAAATTTGTTTTAAGAAATCACAAATTAAATTCTTAAAATAAAAAACATTTAAATAAGAATATTGTTATTCATTTAAAAACTATTAACTTCACAAACAAGAAATTAGCGTTAAAAAATCTCTAGTTTAAAAAAATAATAACATAAACCTAATTTTGCCATGATAATACTTTTTCTTAATTGTTTTAATAACCAATATTTTTTATTATTATTTTAACTTATAATTTATATTTTGTTGTTGTGTTAAGATTAACTATGTATTAATAATTTGAGGTTAAACAAACTTAATTTTCTATATTTTATTCGCATATTTCAATTCCCAACATAAGAGATATATGAATTTATCTTGACTTTATTTGTTTTTTTTAAACTTGAGATTTTCTAAGGCTAATTTTGTGTGTGTGTGAATAATTGTTCTAAAAAACTCGCCGCCCAGCCGCCATGGCATCAAGGCTTGTGTTTTACGCCACGTTATGCATGTGGC
>LUCG01297188.1:0-12757 GCA_001633085.1 Carthamus tinctorius
CTGCGCCTCGACGTTATGGCGCGCCATAACGCCGCCATAACGCGTTTTTTAGAACATTGCCTAGAGCCCAACCACAGTCTTTGACTGGGCTAGGGGGCAGCCCAGTTTATGACTGGACCAACCAAAGGACTGGATACTCCTCATCCCTCAAATTGACTTCCCTTGAATTCGAACCTGGATAGACTGGGATGCCATCCACAGCCCCCCTCCAGTATGTTACTGCCATCTATCATCAACTTAAAAAGGGTTTACTTCACGAAAGTGTATCCAACTTGTCACGAAAAGTTATTGTACGTATTATACCTCCATTTGTTTCATTTAGTGTATTAAAACTATCAAAACCTAACATTTAATGTATTTCGTGACAAGTTGGGTACATTAAAATAATAGGTTTTGATAAAGTTGGATACATATAATGACCATTTATTAAACTCTAATACACTGAATGAAACAAATGGAAGTACAGTACATACAATAACTTTTCGTGACAAGTTGGATACACTTTCGTGAAGTAAACTCACTTAAAAAACAATAGAAATGTGAAATTTCTCTCTAAATGTATTAACAGATCAAAAACAAAGTAAAACAAACAATTAAAAGAAAGAATTTATATGATTTGAATTACTTATTCCAAAACATATTAAGTAGTGCCAAAAAAGTATAAATAGATGCATACACAACAGTTGTCTCACTCCCTTAGGGAGGGAGAAGTAGTAAAAAGAGTATTCATCTCTTCATCCCTCCACCTCACTTGTCACGTCACCTTTTTGCTCATCTTCTCTTCTATCATTCTACTCCTCTAAAACCTTGCAGTGCTCACCATTCTACCCCTCCACCCCACTAACCATTTAAAAACAGAAAAAAGAGGACGAGAGAGAGGGACACAGAGAAGAGAGAGAGGCACAACAAAGAGGAGTTTCTTCGCTGGGTGGCCAACCTTGTGGGGTTCTAAATTGCAAAGCCGGAGGAGTGGCGGGTGGTGTTCCCCTTCACCCCGCTACCCCTATGACCATCTCTCCGTCAGCGGCCTGAGTACTCCCTTTCCCCTTACTGTTAAGTGATTTTGCTTTTCTTACTTTCAAACTTATTGAACAATATAAGCTGTCACCATTAACAATTTGCTTTGGTCAATATGATGTATTTAATCGGTTTTCAAAATTCATGGATTAATTTGTTGGAGTTGAATACAATTTCTTTTTGAAGAATTTAACCTTTCTATCTTCAATTTAAAAAATTATGAAGAATTAAATTAGAAACGACAATAAAATTTGTTCTATTTAGCTATAATGCATTACAATTATAAAGCAAAACACGTATACCTCTTTTGTTGCTAAAGAGAGTATTTGGATTTGAAGTAATGATTGAATGGGTGTAGTACTCGAAAACGTAATAATGATGTTAAAGAAACGCAAGGTCAAGTGGCCATCGTTCAAAGAGCCAAAATGACAACGATTCGACATATTACGTTCAAAATAACGGAAATGTTTTCTTCTTTTTTGAGTTTGACCACGCTCATTTTAGAATCAAACGTCTTTTCATATTTGAACATAGAAATTTTAAATCGTATTTTGTATATAAAAGAACCAAAAATGTTGAGTATCATGCTCGTTTTTGGAATTAAAAGATATTTTTAGGTTAAAACGTTTATAATCTTGAATCATATTATGTATTTCTTTATACGAGAAGAACAAAAACATGAATACCATTTGTATCCAAAAAAAATATGAAATTGTTGGAGGGATAATTGAAGGGGGCCAAAGGCGTGATTTTTAATAGTTGGGGGATTGGTAAATGAATAGTGATTGATGTAATGTAATAATAGGATTAAACTGTATTTATTTCAAGGATTTTCAAGCTTTTCTGTTTGAGTAAATTTTCAGATTTAGTCCTTCTGGTTATATAGGAATTACGGATTGAGTTCTATAAACAAAATAATTATATTTATAGTGATCACGATTTCATTTTTGTTTATGGGCTAGGTCACTTGCTATAACGAGTATGTATCAGGGTTGATCCAAGATTTTTATTAAATGGATGCATCTGTAAGGTGGATCAAAGGCCCGGTGCAGTGTGTCGCGAGAGAAACCGAGAAACGAGTGAGAAATGGAGACCGTAGAGACTTGAGCGACCTTCTCCGCGACCTGAAGTCGCATGGGAAGTTGCCTAACTCTCTGTGCTAGCCTCTTTGACAAGCGTAGCCTATGCCGCGTCTGAAGTTGTTAAAATAACATGATAAAGTTCATAAATATATGGTTATTGTGAAAATAAAAAATATAAAAATATAATTTATAAAGATAATAAATATAGAAGTTTTATTATAAATATAAGTAATAAATAAATATACTTTGAATATTCTCTTTTAGAATACAAAATAGAGTAATACATTAAAGAAGACATAAAATATATTTTATTTTTACTCTATAATAGAAAGTAAAATGGAAAATTACAATGGAGATGTCTCAAAATAACAATAAATTTATTTTTTGAACCGTAAGTTAAACATACACATAACTCCAACGATATTGGGCTTCCAATTGGGCAATCCCATTAATCCGCTACGACCCGACCCAATCTATGGCTGAACTCGACCAATAGGGAAGTAGATCCCATAGACTGAATCCTCCCATACCGACCCTGAACCTGACCCCGAAGGACCAGATCCAAAGTCTATATATCTCAGAAATGTCATCCGTGGGAATCGAACCCTGGTAATGTGGCTTTCACCCCACACCTCCAAGGATGTTACCTATCCAACTGAGCTAACACATTTGATATAACAATAAAAAATGCATGTTACATTTTCATATAACGTATCTTTTAATTAAATAATATTTGATTAAATACACTATCGTCAACACAAAATACAAACTATAAAGTTATAAATAATCAAAGATTAGATACCACTTTCATATATGATATATTTTACGAAGTTTGTGTTTGGTAAAAATAAGTTAGCTTATAAGTTAATACATGTTTAGATGGACGATAAGCAAACTTATTAAAACGCTAGTTAGAGTAGCGTTTCATGAGTTTTTTGTAACTTTTTTCAATTATTAGAAAATAAATATTAATTATCATATCTCAAGATACCCTTTTTGATTATTTTACATATTTATAAGCCAGTTTTTGTCAAACGTAATTTATTCATAAGTAGCTTATCAGCTACTATCTAGCTTATTAGTTAATAGTAAGCTTATCAACTATCAACTATCAGTTACCAACTAGCTTATCAACCAGTTTCTCAAACAGTATAAAACGAAACAAACTTAGAGTAAAAGTTGGGGGTTAAAATCTTGAGAGTGGGTTGAAGTTGGAGCTAATATAAAGAAAGAACAAGGAGGGTAAATGGGACATTTTGCACATGTTCCCTTTGCTGCAAGTGACACTGAATCATTGTCTTTTTCACTACTGAAATCATAAGCATTGGGAAAAGCAAAAGGAATGATAGAGAGGAGGTATATGATGTCACACTCATACAACATATGTAACACATAAAACATAATAATGTAACAAATAAAAATACATACACAAATTATTTATTTTAACTATTTTATAAAATTCTTAACATCCGCTAAACATTTTCTTCTTAAAAAACTTAAAATAACAATCAATTCCCTAAAATGAAATCCCCAAATAGCAAATAAGGACCAAAATTGTAATTTTTGATTTCTCAAGGGGTCAACTATACAAATTGTTCATAAACTAAAATTGTTTTTTTTTTCTTTGAAGAAATTTTTGGTGGATTTCAACTTTTGGGAAATTTCTTGATAGCGGATTTTGATTATCGGGAAATTTTGACCTGATTTTGGAATTACGCTATTTGGAGATTTTATTTTGAAGAATTGATGGCTATTTTGAGTTTTTTAAGGAAAATATATAAGAGGTGTTAAGGGTTTTGTAATTAAAATAATTAATTTCTCAAATACATGTATAAAAACATAAAAAGATAATGATATGGTAGTTTTTAAGAATAAAAAATCAAAATAAAAAATCTTGTCTAAATTATATTTAACTTAACAAATTTTCTTTTAAAGATTATAACATTAATCATAACATTAAAAAATATATATTTTTATAAAATATTATCTCTTTCTTCTACATATTTAATTCCAACATTTTTTATTGATAGATATAGAAAAAAGCTTTTCTCTCTCATAGTAATATTTGGAAATTTCTCCAAATTTTAAGGATTTTAGGTTTTTTCTTCTATTTTTCTATTTTACAAAAGGTTTAAAAATTTATGTGAGATCAAAAAATTATCCAGAATCTCTTTGTTTTAAAGATGCTTGGCACATTTCAATGAGCTATTTAAGCCTCACATTGCTTAATTCAGGTTCGAGTTATTTTGTAACATCATATTTGATTGTGTTTGTTTGAAATATGAGGTTTTTTAAACAAGTCCTGATAAAAAATGTCAATTTGATGACAAGCGTGAGAAGTTGTT
The DNA here is from genome assembly GCA_001633085.1 of Carthamus tinctorius. NCBI lineage: Eukaryota > Viridiplantae > Streptophyta > Magnoliopsida > Asterales > Asteraceae > Carthamus > Carthamus tinctorius. Next base: position 4,445 of record LUCG01297188.1, read on the forward strand.
ATCAATCATTCGATGAGAAGTGTAAAAAGTGGTTCTCATCAGAGCCCAATTTTGTGTGTGTATATATATATATATAATATACATATATATTTAAATCGAAGATTTTCAAATATATGGTTGTTATAGTGTATTACTTTTAGTTCACGATTAGGTAAAATCATATGTTGAAGCTATTAAAAATGGTTTGATCTTGACGAGTCTAAAGATAAAATTAATAGAAAAGAGTGTATTTAACAAGTGAGGATGCATTTACCATAATTCATTTATAAATCATACAATCAAAGTATAGATTTAACGAGCAAGAGCTAAAAAATGAGTTAATCGATCTTTAGTTCAAACCTAAATATGCAATGCAAATTGTTAAACCAACATGAACACTAAGAAATGTATTTGAACTTGAACCTGAAATTATATTCTCGATTGAGTTGAACTTAAACAATTTCCTATTCCACTCATTAACACCAAAAATGGCAAATTGTAAGAGTCTAATGCTTTTATCTCATACTCGGTGATTGAATAAATGACATCGACTTTTATGAATGTATAAAATTTTAAAAATATATAGAGAAAATAAATCGATGGTCGTGTTCTGATGAGTCTAATGATAAAGAAACGAGTGCTCTAGGGAATAATATATAGAACATGCGATTAAACGAACAACAAGGATTTTAAAAATGCACAATGAGTAATAAACAAACGACCGAGATTAAAATACAAAATACGCCCGAAAAGAAAAACATATTTTAAATAAGGTTCGTGAATTGTTGATGATTATTTCAATAAAGAGATGATTACAACATGGTAGCATTATATAGTTCGTGAATTAACTATATAATTTAAAAATGCCGTGAGGGATTTTTGGTTGTTCAGAAAACATGTTTAAGTAAAATTGTGATCAAAATTTACAATATTAATTTTATTTCATGTGTATTTTGAATTTGTTTCTTTAAGAAACATTTCATGTATTTAAATATTAATTAAAGTTTTAATTAAATATTATAGTTTTTAAAATAAAGTTTTAACTTTTTCTTGAGAGCAAAGAATATTCAAGGACTTATATAAGTTAGCAACATAAATAATTAAATTCATTGCACCTAATAATGCTACCATGTTGTAATTAACATTGCATTAATATCTTTATATAATATAGTTTATTTGAAAAAATAAACCATATATTTTTGTTTGTATAACAATTAACATTAATTCTATTGACACATTAACAAATTCAGATTGGTACTACAACTTTTGGCAATTCATGACCATATATTATATGTGTTTCATAAATCAGTTATTTCAACGTTACAATATACTGAACCCATAATAATAATGTTATCACAATACCATTAAAACGATAACTGTATTAACAACCGCATAGTTATACTTTTATAAACCTATAACGTAACATTACAAACACGAAGGTGATGACTTTCGTAAAAGATTGAAACCGAATTCAAGTAAAAAACAACGCTAATCGTTCCATGTCAAGTGTCAAAACTATGTCGTTTCGTTCGATCATTATGCAACTGATATATGTATATTTCCCATTCCACCCTTCATAAACTACAAATTACACCAAACTCACCCTTTAACCATTTTCTATGACAGAAATATAACCAAATTCAAGAAAAAAAGAAAAATAAAATTCAAGATAACAACTTCTTTATAGCTTCAAAGAAATTGGGTCTAATTTGGAATTCAAATTAGGGTTTCAAATTCTGAGCAAATAGATGCTAAGTTCAGGTGCTCCATTGCTATCTGGATTCATCATATAGAAAGCTTCTGAATCTCTTGATCCCACCACCCTCTCAAACTTAGCTCTCATATACATCATCTCACCTTCATCTTCTTCACCTTCCTTATGATTTGCAGGTAACACACCGGCTCCCATCGAAATCGGCTCCACCGCTTTCAGAACTTTCCATTCCTTCTCGCCGCATTCCCGTTTGGACGCGAAACCGCACTTCTTTCCGTTGCAATACGTCCTCCAAACGGGCTCTTCCAAGAGTCTTGTGGAGTTGCCAACTTTCTTGATCTTGTTGTGATCATCTTGTTTATCGCACTCGAGCGCGATCCTGACGAGCCCAGAAGCCATTTCCTTCACCAACCCACTGATCGGGGTCTGGAGCTCGATCAAGAAGGTGGGTTGGGAGGTGGGGTTCTTCTGGAACGCGAAATGGACATGGCCTCTGCGAGAACCGAAAAGGGTTCCTACCACCCTTGGGCCAAGTCCATGCAGCATGTTCGCTCGGTTCTTACTGAGTGCAGAAAGAACCGAGCGAAACCTGGCGACTGTAACGGCTTGAATCTGCTTCTTTCTTGTTAACAAGGGTGGTGGTAGCATCTTGTCCTTAGATGGGCAAGAATTGAAAGAAGGGAATTCTTCTTGTTCTTGATCTTGATCTTCATTGCTGACTTTGTTTGACCAATGAAAGTGTTTCTTGTCTTGAGAGGTTTTTGCCATGGCTATGAATGTGAAATATGAAATATGAAAAATGAAGTATGAAAGAAAGATAATGACCAAAAGGGTATAAGAAGGCAAGTCCTTAAAAGAAAGAAAGAAAGAAAGAGAGAGACTTGTGGATTTTTGTTTTTATTAAGATATAGTCTTGATTTTGAACACATAACTATTGGTGGAACAAAGTTGATTGATACGGGTCGGATCGGATGGAATGAATCTTGAAAAAAGAATACACACAACCCCACCAACATATTTCAAAATATAAATTGTCATTTAGGAGCGGTTTCAAGAAAGAATACTAAAAAGAAAAAAAATCTATCTGAATACTAAAAAGAAATCCAAGAAAATTTATCTGAATCGATCTGATGGACCCAAGAATTTTTTCGAGGTGATGCACCGTTTAAGGCTTTAAGGCGGATCAAAAGTCTGTAAAGTCATCCAATATGTTTTGAATCTAATTCCACCATTTTAAGGGATTTTTTAAAAGTTCTTTTTGTTGATCTCACAAGGTTTTTTTGGTTCTTTTTGGTCGACGTCTATTGCATTTTCTAATGCTCTTGGGCACGTCTCAAAGGAGTCCAACATGAACATCTTTCATGCCCCCAAAAAATTTAAGAAATCGGTTGAGCAGGTACACGGGACCCTCTTGGGGCCTCATAGCCTATCCATCTATCTTAGTCGAGGTTGTTAGATTTTGCCAAGACTAAATCCACGATCATAAGAACAGACTACGTTAGAATATGAACCATCTATCTTTTAGATCCAAGTGTTGAGAAGGAAGAAGGGTGTTAAACCATTTACAAAGAAAAAGGTGTCTATTTTGGTAATTTGAGTTGGAGAGAATAAAGAGGAAGAAAAGTGAATGTGTGAGTTCACTTTCATGGTGGGGTTAGAGAGAAGGGAATGCTTGACTGACTTTATTTTTGACTCAGAATCTCCCAATCAAACACAAAAGAAGAGTCTTCTGGCAACCACAAATTTTCACTGCATAATAATGTATATTTACAAAGAAAAAACCATGAGACATGATCTAAAAGAAGGATACTTACTGCCCCTGCCTGCTATTCTCTGAGTTCTGGTGATCCAGGGGCATGTTGGGGATACCAATTCATTATTAGTCCTTTGTTAGGTCTATTCCATCACCAACAACAACCCTTATGTGATCAATTATGTATTTGATATTTGTCAAATGTAACATGCTCTCTATTAATTTATATCTCATCCTTCTTTTTTTTTCTACTTCATCTTTATGGACATCAAATCTTTCCTTTTTTACATTTTTAATCTATAATTGACTTGATTTTGATCTGAAAAGATATATATAATTAACAACAACACTCGTGTATTTAAAATTTGTGTTTGGCTCGTTGGTTCGTTGCTTGTTGGTCTCTGGCTCGTTTGGTCCGGTGGATCGTTTGGTCCGGTGGTTGTGTGTTTAGGTCAAGTGGGTCTAGTTCAAGTTTTGGTAAGGTTCGAGTTTTAGTTCGTTTGTTTCAGCGGTTGTGGTTTCGGTTCAAGTCTTGCGGGTTTGGTTGTTTGGACCTAGTTTTAGGTGGTATTTGTAATGGTGTTGTAATTTGCTGGTCGAGGTTGCTTCTTGCAACCTTGGGAAGCTCGTAGTTTGTTTTATTTTTAATAAAATTGTTGCCTTTCAAAAAAAAGGGTGTTGCTACATATGGGTTGGGATCCGATAAGAAGTGAGTGAACATGAGAAGAGCCAAAAATGATTATGAACCGTTGGATGTCCATTAGAATGAGATGTATCGAGCCAATCCTCATATCAAGGACGATTCATGGGTGAGCCGGAGATTAATAGTAATCAAGGATTCAAATTATGTACTAAAATATAAAAAAATAATAGTGGTAAGATAAAACAAAGGGAATAAAATGAGATTTTAGGCAGGGCAGTATATGTCTAGGCTTCACAAAGCTATGCCTATTTCAGGGGTCTACAGGTTTATGACGTCACTCTTTTGTAATCATCTGCACCAACTTTATCACTTAAAAACAAGAGAATGTTATTCTGAGGACATGCACCTTTTTACTAGTTAATTAATATTAACATTTTTGGTATTAATTTAATATTTAGATATTGTTTTTTTTAAGAGGAGAAGATCTAATGACAAAAGTGAAATTTTGCCATTTGTGTTAATCCATTGATCATCGATAGCAAGCAGGCAGCCAATTGAATCTAAATATTACTACTTAAATGGACGCTGCAAATCGCATGTTTACACCGATGCCAACGATTCAAAAAGAAACCCCATGTAACAAAGAACCATCTCTAAGAGCTTTATACAAGTATGAAAGAGCTAAGAGCATTTTCAACAACTCTTCTAAGACTGTGTTTGGCAAACTAGCTGATTTTGTACGTCAAACCAGCTAGCTTATCAACTAGTTTGCCAAACACACCTTAAGAGAGTAGTTGAAGATGCTCTTAGCTCTTTCATACTTGTATAAGCTCTTACAACATTTTATTTAATGTTTTATTATTAATGAATATAATTCATATTGTACTCTTTAAAATAAACAAATTGCTAAAAATGAACATAAACTTTCTTTGAAAAATATGTTGGAAATGCAAAAGGATAGAGTAGAATAGTAGATCATATGCTTGGCATAAGAGAGATAAGGCTATGCGTAACAGAACCCTCCCAATCCCACTATCATATCTGCGCCACATCAACTTTTCTATAAACCCACAATAAGCCCTCTGGATCCATTTGTTTAGTACCCGAACCCTCCAACCCTTTCACTTTTTAATTAATTAATACAAACACATCACACACACAACACACACCACACACACACAACACAACGGTTTGGGACGGTGTGGGCACGCCGCTTGAGCCCCAGGCCACCAGCTGCGTAGCCGTTGCCGCCGGAGACTGCTAGCCCGCTGGCATTGAGCCCGCCAAGCCCCAATGATTGCTATGCACGGCCTAAGAATCTACCATTTTAGAGATGATACGAGAAAAGACAACCTTTCTTAGACATCGGACAACCTTATCTTCTTATATCTACAATTTTCCNAACAAACAATATGTAAACATTCAAATAATCTATAAATATAAACCAAACCAAAACCAAACAGACCAAGTAAATCCCACTACCTTTAAGGTAGGGTCTATAGATATATGTCGACTTTACCTCTATCCCAGCTTGCAGAACAAAAAGATATAACAAAAAGAATTCCCATGTTAACTATAAAAATAAGCTTCTTCTATTTCATAATTCCCTTTCATATGAAGAAATCATTGAGCTGCAACATGCCTGCCTAACAAATAAGAGGCAGCTTTTGACTTTAACTAATAATCAGCAAGCATATAGACATAAAATTGGGAGTACAGATTACACTAACATTCAAACAGGTAGCAGTGAGTCAACTAACCCAAAGGGACTTTGTACATCATAGAAGAGGCTGAAGCTAAATAGAGGAGGGACGGAGGGGTTGTAAGGAAGCTTGCCTACTTTTGTTTTTCTTTTTAGCTTAAAAGGGGATCTAAGAGAGAGTGAGTTAGTTAGGTATTCAGACTTGGTTCGGCTTCTGGCGGTGGTTTGGGGGCGGTTGCAACACCATTCATTCTAGCACGTGCCTCCGCAAACATCCTCTGCTGCTCTGCTAATGCTTCTTCTTCAGTCATCTCCGCTCCATTTGTGCACTTTCCACCTCTAACAGTATCCTGTTCAATCACTTCCCCCCTCAAACACCACTTTCTACATAGATAGATAGATAGCATTTATGGTGCAAAAGAAACAAAATTACTTGATAAATAAAACCATTACCACTGTTTCGAGTTTGTGTTGTTCATAGGCAGCATAAACTTCTTCTATGTAATCCCCAAAACCAAGAACCTGAAGACATCATAGATCATTACTTCAACAATAACCATGAATACAATTCTACATCATTTGAGACAACACAACAATTCCCAAATTAATCGATTGCAACAAGCTGATAGCACCAGCAATATTGGCACTACATGGAGCAACAAAGCCGACAAGGTATCAAAACCAATGACAACCTAATACAGGAACCCCAAGATGCAATGCTAAACATCATCACATGTGAACCCAAAGTTGAAACATAAGTATGCAATTAACAAACCTCTAATGCTTTGAGAACATGTTCTGGTGCAATTGTTCTTTTATCTTCTCTGCTACACACTTCATTTGATTCTGATGAAATAAGATTAATGAACTCTGCAGGAGGGAGAACAATGGACCTTATAAGAGAAGTGCAGTTCAAATATAAAAGTTAAAACAGAAGCAGTGCCTTAAACATGAACTAAAAAACAACCAGAGCATATGCAGAATATCCCATGTAATTACAACAATCATGGTTAAGATAAAAAACGACAATGTGAGACTGCATAGAAGAAAATAGCCATTGCAATAAATACAAACATTTCAGGAAGGGAGCGCTATTCTAAAACTAAAAGAATATTTTGGATAGATGTAGATGATGTGTGTTCGGTGTTAATAAACCAAGTCAATATAAAACGAGACTAAATAACTGGCTGCAAGGTCACTACTTGTAAAAAAATTAAATTACAAACTTGCAGTATTGACTGTATAAAGCATTGGCTCCTATGAAAATAACAAACGTGAACTTTCTAGAACTTGATAACCACATTCATGAAGCTCCTAGAGAAATGAAGAAAAAAACTTCTATATCTCATCCTTATCTATTGCCAAAGAAAAGTATGCACTGACAAAAGAAGCAAGTGCACATAAGGCTTGAAAGCACGACAAGGATCTCACCTACGCAACACTCGATCAAAAGATCTTGAGTATCTCTTGCAACACGTACATCTGGAGGTAACATCTCCTTTATAATTTTAGTCATAGTAGCTGCATATAAACAAATACTTGCATCAGCAAAAAACAAAAGAAAGCCATCCACTGACAGATTTAAAAGTAATCTGCAGCACCAAAAAGGCAATTAGCACATGCAGATTTGTAATGAAGCTTAATCATGTCTTCAATGGGGCATGTCTCTAGATAATATAGACATGGCTTGTGAACTCTTATATATAGCTTCTAGCTTGTCATCGATATCATGCCAAGTCACCATGGTGTACTTGTACTCAAATCTGTATTTCAATTTTCATCTCCATTTTGCATTCCTCTTCTTAGGTTTCTTATAAGCAATAGCAGAGTGTGATCGGGAAATCATCAAATCAGTCTGGAAAGTGCTACTTGATAAAAGGACTCATTTCCAGCATTCACAAGCCTCATTGAGGTTTAATCCCGCCAATAAAGAATATTCAACATATTAGGCAACAACAAGCAACAAGTAGACCTAAGATTCAATATACGATATACACTTGCCAATATTAGAATTTAAGAGACTGGTATCCAAATATAATGGTGGTGTAAGAGCCATATACATGTGACAAAATGGAGAAACAATGTGAACTCCATTGTAATAAGAAAATATTTATGTATCAGAAGACAGTTATAGGTATGTTGATAATCAATTTACAATATGTAACGCTTCCACTTATATGCAGTGTAATAACAATACCTTACAAAATTTGGGTGTTTGGCTAACCTTAGAGTGGGCCAAGCCCGCAATGGATATCAATAAAGCAGAGGACATGAATACGATTTTATTAACTGACGTCATACACAACACTGGCATACAATAGAAACATAAATTCAATGTAAGATTATGCAGCCAGAAACACATGCATCTCCAAAAATAAACATGAATACTAAAAAAGCAAATAACTAAGCACGCAATTAATCACCATTCACACCTTTGACCTATGTGGTAGAGATCAAACCATAGTAACTAAATTCGCTTGATGAAGATCGATTCCCGATCTGGTACGCTCGTACCAGATCGC
>LUCG01297273.1:0-14841 GCA_001633085.1 Carthamus tinctorius
GACATTTAAGTGGGGCCATGTTTAGCCCCCAAAATTGCCGGGGATTAGTCAGGCTTTGGCCCGAACACCCTTCTAAAAAAATATTATGTTTTTTTTTTCATTCTACTTGTTTATATTATCGTCTTGAATATTTTTAGATGAAGATCATTTGGAATTATTATAATAATACATTATATTATCTTTAAATTAATTTGAGATAATTTATGGTCGAGTTAATGTAGTTAATTGATAAACATAATAGAATAAACATCTCATTTTAAATATAAAATTTAATCAAGATTTATTTACTTTTTTTTAACGGCAAGCTATAACACACACACACACACACATTCCCGAGGTATCCGGGATCCCACTTAAGGGTGCCACCCGACTAATCTTCGTCGATCATGGCCCAACCTAATTAAAGGTACCACTATGTAGTAGACCACTGATCTGGATATCGTCTCATGCTCACCATGAGGTTCGAACCTAAATAGTCACGGATACCATCCACTGACCCTCCCAATAATGTTATCTTACCACTGGGCTAGACATGATTTGATATCATTTACTTTTAAATAATAGTTAACTATTATTTTTATAAAAAAAATTACTATTAAACATAAATCATTGCTTCCATTCATTCGTCAACAATTGCTCTCTTCGCACACCTCCTTCATTGCTTCCATCAAATCATCGGCGAGTTTAAGCTTTTTCACCAATTCAACGCTCTTCGAATGATATCTTCTCAATAATTTAAGATATTTTGCACAGCACAATACCGCATCGCACACATATATATCTAGTATTACCTAATCATTTATCATCTTGCCCTCTTATCAAATATTTAACCTTTTGCATTTCCACCGCAATAAACACTTTGTCAACCACAAAAGGTGGATTGCTATTTACACCATACTTTATGTCAAAATATCGTTATTTTTGGTATTGAAAATGTAAAAATATATGAAAGGTAAAGGATGTATTTAGTAACTTTTTGGGTGCAATAACACCGATAATAGATCCCGTTAATTCGGATGCTTACGAATCCTCCATTTGATATGACGTTTATCAATCGCTTCTCTTGAAGCTTATCCCTCCCCATCATACACACATGGCAGCAACCCAATCCCAAGAACACCTCCATTCTTTAATCATGGTACCAATGGCCCCACTCGGAGCCCGAATTCGTCACGGAACTAAACCACTAGTCGATCCTATTTTAAACCCTTCCCCCCCTCCCCTTTCACTTCTGCTTCTGCTTGTGTTGTTTCAACAAGATGATGATGCACAGGTTGATCAGATCGAGATCAATAGCCGCTGCATTCTCGGTAACCAAATCCTACTTTCAACATCATCATGGCGCCTTCTTCTCAACTTCTATGTTGTTCGATGATACGCAGATACAGGTTTCACTAAGCCCTAGCTTTTTCTCGCCCTTTTGATTTCAGTTTTTATTTGATACTGTGTTGTTCAGTTTGTGCTCATATCAATGCTGTTTGTTTTACATATTGGGACATTGGCATGGAGATTCAATTCTCTGTTTAAAACCAGTGCGATTGCTTTCCTAATCATAGCTATATATATATCCCAAAACACACACAAATATTCCAGATTAAGCAATTTTTGACATATGCTAATGGCTATTTTGCTACAAAGTTATGGTTACAGTTTGTTAGAGAGGTAAGGTGGTGTATAGGGTTAGATAAGATGAAGTAGGCACAAGGTAGTTAGATTTTTTGTCTGAGAAGAACTTAGTTAGGGTTGCAAGAAAGATTTGTGAGCTAAAAGCCACATTTTGTAAGAAAGTTAGGCCATCCTTATTGGTACCACCTTTATCCGCTGCCACCTCAGCGTCACATCAGCTTACCAACACCTTACCAACACCATACCATACCATCCTTACCCATACCAATACCATACCAATCTAATTAATTAATTAAAAAAATAAAAGAAAAAGAAAAGAAGAGAGAGATAGAGAGAAAGGAGAGAGAGNAGGGTGCCGTTTCACTTGGTACCGGCTTGGTACCACTTCATCCACAATATGTTCCACTTGATACCGGCTGGGTACCGGCCTTCTACAGGTCCTGGCCGCGGATGGCCTTATGGTGACGTTTACGGCATGATGAAACTAAGATAAACGAAGGAGAAAGATTCCGGGATGTATATATATGTAATTAATTCAAGATTATCACGGTTGATTTGCCACCTTGCTCTTCAATGATTTGACAGACTGCCAGACGCAAATGCTATAAACTACTTTTAGTATCATGTTTTATCTAGCCATAACTCCTACCGCGGTTAGTTTCGGATGGTATCTTTCTTGTTTTGAGGTGATCGTGTGAAATTTATTATGTATGTTGAATGAGTTTGCCCTTTCTTGTTTCAGCTAGTTTTTGTTTACCGTTGTTAACTTGTTATTACTTCATTCTTTTTTGTGAACATGTGAGAATTTGGATGACAGATTTGGTTATATTCTAACAACTTATTGCAATGATGACAGTTCAAAGAGAGCGTAGCGCAATTTGCCCAAGAGCATATCGCACCTCATGCATCAAAAATAGACTCAACTAATTATTTCCCAGAGGTTCCAACAGAAATCCGTTATTGGTTTTCATATATCTAACACATGTATACTAATCTCCAAAAAGTAACTATGGTTTTTTTTGTGGTTTAGGAGGTTAACCTATGGAAACTAATGGGGGACTTTAGTCTTCATGGAATTACTGCTCCAGGTACAGCTCCATCCTCTATTTCTCTTCATTTGCCGGGCCAAAAATGAACATAAAAGTAAAGTCACTTGGCTTTCTTGTGCTAAAACCTGATGGGAAAAACTACGCATTACTTTCTTCTGATCAATTACCATGCTGAAATATACATGCTAAGTGGATCTCTTAACCGAAAGCTTGATGTAATCAGGCACAAAGCCACAAACATACCATATGTAGCACAGATAACTGATGAACTTGGTGTATTTACTGTTCTTTCAAGTTAACTATAATGTTAAATTATAAAGATAACAGAAAATCAGGTGATATAAGCCATGTAGGCTTGCATTTGTGGAAAGATTTATTCTTTTTAAGTGGGTTTCAGTTTTACTTGTGGATTGTAAAATAAATTTTGTTTTGAAGAGGAATACGGAGGACTAGGCCTTGGTTACTTATATCACTGCATAGCTATGGAGGAGATTAGCCGTGCATCAGGATCAGTTGGCTTATCCTTTGGTGCCCATTCTAACCTCTGCATCAATCAGTTGGTAATGCCATCAACTCTATATATATCTCTGAAGTTTCAATGCACCCATACGACTCTTAACGAGTTAGTCGATCTTGCAGGTGAGAAATGGAAGTGCTGCTCAGAAGGAAAAATATTTGCCCAAGGTTTTCTTTAGTAGATACTAATTGTTTAGTGAATATAATATTAGTTTGCAAAGTGCAAATTTCTTCGGTTCATGGCTCCATGCTAAGTTCCTGTCTTTTCTTTGTAAAGCTAATCAGTGGGGAGCACGTAGGAGCTCTTGCGATGAGCGAGCCTAATGGTATTTTTCAATTTTTAATAGTTTTGAATATCTTGTCTTTCTACATCAATGATGCCTTTTTTGAGTTGACTTATTGTTTCTTTTTCATATGGTCAGCTGGTTCAGATGTTGTTGGCATGAAATGCAAAGCTGACCGTGTTGATGGCGGTTATGTTCTAAATGGGAATAAGATGTGGTGCACCAATGGTCCGATTGCTCAAACCCTGGTAGAATTTATAAAAACACTCTTTTTGTTTCGGAAATTTTCAGTATATGTTCAATGATAACGTTTTCTATATTACTTACTGTATGGAGTACCATTCTCTAATCATAAAATAGTTTTCAGATGATCTGTGTTTATATCTTTGTTAACTTGGTCAAAATCAGGTGGTTTATGCTAAAACGGATGTTGCTGCTCACTCAAAAGGGATAACAGCATTCATTATTGAAAAAGGGATGCCCGGGTACATCTTCCGTTCGTTTCAATAACTTTACGGGGATGAAAACCTGCTTTTGGTTTACAAAATCTTTTTCCTTTCTTCTCCTTCTAAATGTAATGCAGGTTCAGTACTGCCCAGAAATTGGACAAACTTGGAATGCGAGGAAGCGATACGTATGTTAATTAAATAACGTGGTGTCTGATTGGTATCTTTTACTAGTAACAACACCATCTGACTATCTATCTGATTGTTACAAATCTCAGATGCGAGCTTGTTTTTGAGAATTGCTTCGTTCCTAAAGAGAATGTTCTCGGTGAAGAGGGAAAAGGTGTGAAGATTATCTTTTAAGTATATCTTGAGGAAGTCTTTGATTTTTGTTCGGTTTTTAAGTTGAATCATGATATATAATAATTAAAATCATGCATTTCAGGAGTTTATGTGATGATGTCTGGTTTAGACTTAGAGCGACTTGTACTGGCAGCTGGACCTATCGGCATCATGCAGTCATGTCTTGATGTTGTCCTTCCTTACGTCCGCCAGAGACAACAATTCGGTCGCCCCATTGGGGAGTTTCAACTTATGGAGGTCAGTAATCGCCCGCCATTCAAACCCAACATTTTGAAAACAGACGTCGAGTTGACTCGTTCTAAACTTTGTTCCCTATGAAAACAGGGAAAGATTGCAGACATGTATACCTCTTTGCAGTCTTCAAGGTAAAACATGGCAATGCCCGTTGACCGACTTCATAACTTTCGACCTCCCCCTTTTTTTATCTCTAACAATCAACATTGTTGACATTTTACAGAGCATACATGTATTCTGTTGCAAGGCAATGTGACAATGGGAAACTTGTTCCTAAGGTCCACTTTCTAGCCTATCTACATTAACATTCTTTTTAAAGTCGGTGTCCGTGCCAGTTTGTGGGACCCTGAAGATAACAGCTTGAAAAATCCTTGATAAAATTTGTGAGCTGACCTTGCATTAACAATTGTATCATTTCTTTTTACAGGATTGTGCTGGAGTTATACTTGTTGCTGCTGAAAGAGCCACCCAAGTTGCTCTGCAGGTGCAACAAATTTCCCAATTGCAAATCAAAATAAATAAATAAAATAAATAATTCCTTTATTCATCAACTGGTTTTGTTTATTGGCAGGCAATTCAATGCCTGGGTGGAAATGGGTATGTGAACGAGTACCCGACTGGCCGGTTTCTTCGGGACGCCAAATTATACGAGATCGGTGCCGGAACGAGTGAGATCAGAAGGATCATTGTTGGTCGTGAACTCTTCAAGGAACAATAAGAAATCAAGAAATGTGCAATTTTTAATGCATGGTATATAATTTATTACTGCACAGATACAAGGAAAATAACTTTTTTTTAAGACAAAAATCATACATTTGAGTTGATGAAAGAAATGGTAATTATTTGATCATTTAGCTTTTATGTTTATGTTATTATTGGTGAAAGTTATATGCTTATCCTTAAGAAACATTTGAGTTTATATGCTCATGTGATCATCATTTTGAAAAATTATGCTTATTCTTTTCTAGTAACAGAATTAGCCAAAGGCATTGCCATTGAATTTAGTAGCATACGACTTTACTTTGAAGATCTCTTGTGCCGTGAAGAAAATTGTTTATTGTCAAATGTGCTTTCTAATATGAAAGAATTTGCTACAAGAAGAGATCGATAACAATATAAGTTTCATGGCATTCAAAAACCAAAGTCAAGAATCCATAGCTGATGACATTTTAATATGGTACTCGATCTACATGTCACGACACATTATTTATAAGATTGTTGCCTTCGACAACATCTTAACATCAAGAAAATGCATGAATCATCGCACCAGACACCACTCCTTTCAAACCCACTGACCACCGTCGCACCATCCTTTACCACCCATTGCTAGCCGACCCATCCCCCACCCCGTACATCCATCAGCCTCCCTTTCTACAAACCATCTTCGACAACATCCTTTGCTTCCATCCATTGTCGCTCATACAAGAAAGAAAAGCCAATCCAATCCCTCTAACTTGGTGGTCTTATCCGACAAACAAATCAAAACCATATCCAAACAAAATAAACTCAATAAGTTAGAGGGACAACGACGGGTTCGATTTGCGGCCATTGTATATAGCAAGCTTCGATCCAGGGCGACAAAGGAGAAGTGATGGTAAAAGAAATAGGTTTTTTCGATGGCTTCGGTTTCGATCGTGAAGTCCGGTAGAACTATGCACCTTCTCAGATTTGGTTCAATGAATCTCCCACACCTTCTCGTATAAGTACCTCACCACCGTACACATTCCTCATCAAGTAGAAATCTGATTTCATACCGCTCGAAGGTGATGGTGGTCCTATTCGATTTTGCTCCTCGCTATCGTTCCTTTGACCTCAATAGGATTTAGTCGATGGGTTTGGTTTCAATTGAGTTTTGTTTTTGTTCTTTTTTGGGTTTTTCAGATCTGTTTTTTTTCTTTTTTTCGTTTTTCNAGAAAATTTAGTTCAGTTTTTGTGGCTGAAAAGATGATCGAAAGGGGATGGTTCACCGGAGAAGATGACCGGAGGGGGATGGTTCATCGGAGAATGATGCCATCTGAGATAAATTTTAAAAAGTTAAAAATGTCATTTAAATTAACTGACTGACTTATTTAACAGAAGTTAGTCTGATGGATCAAAATTGAAACAAAATGACAACCACAGTAACTATTTTTGTAACTAGGTGGGAATACCGATTACCCGACAGGTCGATACCTTTGTGATGCCAAATTGTATGAGATTGTTGCCGAAACTAGTGAGATTAGAAGAATGCTTATGGATCGTCAACTCTTCAAGGAACAATGAAAACCAAATTTCGGTTTTTCACTTCCCTGTGAAATTGACAAATCCAAAGACCCTTTTGTTTCTTGATAATAATTCACAATATATACTTGTGTTGCTGCTATAGAATAAAGATTTAGTCTTCCATTTTTGAATAAGATGTTCTTTTTTTTCCTAATAGTATATATGTTTCCTTGATATCATTATGTACTATTATTTTTTGGAACCAAGGATCCTTGAAGAGAGGGTGCACCTTTACATTGGATCAAATCCCTCTAAATTTGTTCAGTGTGGCTTTAAGCCTAATTCTACCTTTGGGGGATCTTTTTTAGTTTTTGATTGATTTCGAAGAACCTTTTTTGTTTTTTTTTATTAATTTCAAGAGAAATTTTTGGTTTGTTTTATTGATCTCGAAAGATATTTGACCGACTGTGAGAACCTGAGAGATTAAGACAGATTGGAGAGGATCCCATAAATATTTTCTAACAAAATTGGATTACGCACCGGACCATCTAAAGATTTAACTCAATTTCTACACTCTAAAACAAAAGAACACAAAAGATAAGAATCAAATGCTTAAAATGCACTAAGGGGTTGTTTACTTGATGCTGACTGATTATCAATGCTGACTCGGTTAGCAGTCAGCTTGTTTAGTAACGCTGAAATCTGACCGAGGGTATGACCGAGACCAACACCAAAATGATGCTTACCTGGGTCAGATTTGATTATTCCATGCACGCCCCCTTCTTTTTTCCATCTCTTTCTTTTAACATACAATTGCAAAAAAAAAAAAGTTAAAAATTGTCTATTTTTTTGTTGGTAAGCACTTGCCAAAAATATTTGGTAAACACTTTTACCCGTACAATACTTGTCCGAAATAACACTTACCCGGGTCATCTCTTCAATCGATACATTTTTCACGATCACTTTTTTTTCAACCAACAGGGTCGGACCCATTTGGTCTTAGACCTGACATTGAAAAAAGAATGGTCCTGAAAAATGTTTGGGGTTAGCGTAAAATCAAAACCGCGTTATATATCGTCTATTTTGTTCATACATTTGGACTCACGGTTTAAGAAAAATATATACACACCATTATTTGGAGCATTTTTATGTAAACCACAGTATTGGTATATAATACTCACCTTACTTGTGGATTCCCACCTCCTATCTATATAACTACAACCATTGAGCACAAAAAACATATAAGAAAACCTCAAGGACTCCAAAACAAACAGTTACATAAAAAAAAGCACCAGAAAACCCAAAGTCTAGCAGCAACTTATTTGGCTACATACTGTTGCATCAAATCCAAGTCTAGCAAGTAGTTAAAACTTGCTATCAATAACAACAACAAAGGTTCTATTCCCAACATAAAACAGCAAGCAAGCATAATCAATTAAAACAGTGACCGCGATTTCATTAACTAATTAATCGGAATGGCTGACCGATGAAGACTTAGCTGTATCGACTACAGCCGGTGCTTCCTCCAAGCAGCTCGTGTTGTCGCTGATCACCCCACTGCTCATCAGCTTTTCCACTTCTTCTGCACTATATATGTGTATCTTTGTAGCCATCCTTGCAAATTCACTGTTATTCACAGACACCCACATTTTAGTTACACACACACACACACCCACACANGTTACTTACTCCCATGGATCATCGCCAACAACCATCATGTCGTTCTCTTCATCGGTATACAGCAGTCGCCATCCACCACTCGGGTTACTGAACATGCCTTCCATGTTAAACAACGATTCTAGCTCCAAAAACAACTCACCGTAACTCGACATTTTCGACAGATCGATCGCCCTTCCAACCTTGTTTCCTTGCTTGTGAACCTACACTCAGACAACAATCATAGATGAATGTACCGATGGATAACGAATGATCTATGAAACATGGTTTAAGAATTATAATCGAAACGTACCTTGGTACAACTCCTCTTGTTTAAACTTTTAGCATCTAGCAACGGAGCACCTTCATTCAACGGAAAACCAAACAGTTTACAGCTGCTCTCGATGCTATCCGAAGCACCGTCATCTTTCTCGCTGCTCGAATTTGGTTCGATCGTTGCACCAACGATTTTCTCAACCGGAACCTGAAGCTCACCCACATTATCCCTCACGATCCCGTTTCCAACGGAAGGCGGAACGACGGGAAGCCGCATGAAGTTTGTCGACATGACGGGATTCGGTCGTGCTTCATAAACATCGGTATTTGGAAAACCGAATTTCCGGCCACCTTCGGAACCAAGTGGGTAGAAACCAGGATTCTCAGGCGGTCGATACATGTTGAGAACATTGCAACGGCCGTTACCGACATCGGTTCTTGGCGGGCCCCAGGAACCGAAGTTGGGTTTTCCTGTCAACGATCTCAACGAGCAAATTTCTTGACCTTGCAAGACCTTCGGGAATCTAGTACCATCAGATTCCGGAAAGCCCGAGTAAGGGGTGGCTGGGAGTGGCTGATGGTGAGTACTCCTCATGATTTCGCTCACGAAATTCGTACTCCTCCCCATCATCATCATCCCGTTTGGGGAAAAACCCGGATGCATCGAGGGTTGTACCCCGAAGCTCAACGAGTTGTTCATCTTATCACGCCCGTAAAGAGGTGATATCGGACCTACATTTTCTTGACCTTGCAAGACCTTAGAGGATCTTACGACAGACTCCTCAAAGTCTACATATCCACCCCGTGCTGCAAAACAGAGAACGTAAAAATTACGAACGTTTCAAGAAGCTCGATGGCTCCAAAAGTTCGATTCGAGAACAATTCGTACCGGTTGCGGGGTGTCCCGAAGGAGTTGCGTGCAGACCTGCACGCAATTTCTTGAGTCGTGGGGAGGACTGAATGCTTAACAGCGGAAAAGCCCCACCGGAAAGATCAATCTCCCATGGAGATATTCGTTCTTGATGATCATTTCCAATATCTTCGTCCCACCTCACCTGATTTCGAGGCAAGAAAGCAGATAAGTATACACTTCTATCTAAATATAATAAAAGCCATTGTTCACATAACAACAAAATTGGCTTCATAGGACGCCAGAAATGTCTAGATATCCTAAAAGACTGCTTTATCCACTAAACAATTAAGTGTCTTATGTAAATGTGTTACAATAAGTTGATAGGACGTTTTTGGGCATCCTAACAAGCTTTTAGGACAATTTGAAAATAAACCGTGCTATTAGCTTTATTATATGACAATATTTGAAAAATATTCTTATGTAAAAACTAACAGGACATTTTACTTCAAAAATGTCCTACAAAACTTGTTAGGAGGCCCAAAAGTGTCATATAAACTTATTGTAACACATTTACATACGACACACAATTGTTTGTGCTATAAATTTAAGTCTTATAAAACAGTCTATTGTGATATTTAGACATCTTTGGCGTCCTATACAGCCAAATTTCTTGTAGTATCACTCTTTTTCTTGGTTACCCGCAACAACAAATCTTTTAAAAAATGTTTCTTTGAATTAAGTTAAAAGGTTACGGCATGTACCATAAGGCATCTCCATTTCGAGTTGGGCCATTTGTAAGCATCCATATCACCTACACCCGTCACAACTCCACTGAACCTGCAAGAAATCGAAATGAAACAACCTTTGCCAAAGACCATCGACCATAAAGAAACTATACACGATGCATACCTTCGTTCAGGAGACTCATCCATACAGAACTTCATTTTGAATCTTGCACCGATAGATATCATGTTACTGATTGATTTCACATACTTTGCATATGGAACAACAAAATCCGCCCGACTAGACCTGCATTAGCAACGCATTCGTTGTTCAAGAAAAATAAATACAATGGGAATGGTAATAAAAGAAACTGTTTTGTTTTCTATAACTTAACGGGCTCATTCCACCAGAAGCCTAAAATTTCATTTTCATTTTCATTCATTAGCCTGAACCAAATAAGTTAATTAATACACATTGATCAAGATTTAAGTTTCTAAAACTCACCTTGGACTATAGAAAACATGAAAAGTGGTGTTGGTTGACACTGCATTTGCAACAGAAGCAAGAATTTCGCCATAAGAATTCAGGTTTCCGATAGTTGTATCAGGAAGCACGTTTCTTGGTCGAGTAGCTCTTCGAGTTCCCAATCGCAGTTCTCCTCCTTCCCCCCTAAAACCCACCAATAACAAATCAATCAATAAGACCACCTAAAAACATAACAAATTCTCAATTCCAGCTGCTTATTATAAGTTCACAATTCTTGTTTATAATTCTTAAAGAAATGGTAGACAAAAAGATACCTCAAAAAGAGAACTGCATCCCCTGAAACAAGATTCTTTTGGCTTACAAAGATGCTCCAACCTGTCGTAAGCAAATGCCGCCTCGGCTGACCTGTAAGAACACGATTCGGGCATCATCAATGTATTGCATCACCTTGATTCTAAAGATAAAAAAAAAACCCTAATTCAAATTACTTAACCAAATTCACCTCTATAAATATGCCTAAATTTCCATTCAACTCCATGGAGATCCTTAGCAATTAGTTCTTGGCTGGGCCTCTGCTGCTTATAATCCTAATAATACACAACCAGTACTTATAAACTAAAATTCCACAAATAATGAACAAATTTGATCAATTTACAGGAAAGCATCAAGAACCCTAAAAAATTAGGTCAAAAAATGGTACCAGTGGTGGGAAACAATCTTCAGCAGCTCTTCGAGGAACAGAGAATCCTCCATGGGTGGATGTGTCTGAAGCAGTTAGTGTTTTGCAGAACATTTGAGGGGTTGATCTTATGGGTGCAACCCCCACACCTTCTTCCTCATTTTCTTGCAAACTTCTCTGAAAATTTAAAATTAAAACTAGAATTAACTACTCAAAGATTCAAAAACAAGATTTCCTTTTATTTTTGACTAACAAAAAGGCTGCATATGCACACATCCCAATTAGCAGAATGCAGCAACATCAATGGAAATAAAAAAAAAAGGGGAAAATTGATTTTTATTTTTTCAAGATTTCCATTCATTTAACTAAAAATTGCAAAATAATGGTGAACTAATTTTACCTCTGGCAGAGGTAAAAGAGTGAGCTTTGTGTAGACTTCATCGTTCTCCTTGTTTGCCTGTTTTCAAGAATTGGGTGAAACATTAAAAAGAAGTGCAAACAGAAAAGAAAAAGAATACCCAACAAAGAAAAAGGGGGAATTTAACAACTTACAAGCAATTGAACATCAACAATTTTGCAAAAAATCTGAGGAGGGAGGCCTAAAGATGGAACTTCAATGGGTGAAAAGTGAGTGGATGAGTGTGAAGCAATTTGTTCCAAGTGGCCTTGAGGGAAGTAAACAACCACATTTCCTTTATTTGGGAGAGTAGTAAGAGGGCCAGCACAAGCATGCCAGAGTTCCATGTAGATTGAGGCTGAAGGGTTTGAATTTGGGGAAGAATTTGAGGAGTTTGATGAAGTTGATAGTGATGAATCCCCTTCATTTCCACAAGATTCAGCATTTTCACCACTCACTGCATGATTCAGATCAATCTCCATCACAAACCCCCCCAAAAGTTTCAGTTTCTTGAAACCAAAAAGAAGGTGGGATTTTTAAGATAAGAACAATCAAATGATTCTTGATCTGAAGGGGACAAGAAAATTGGGAAAATGAAGTCAAATCATGGGGAAAAATCAAGAAAATCAACAAGGCAAAGAAAAGACATGGTTTTTTTATGATACCCAACAAGAAAGATGAAGAAGAAATGGGGGAAAAAAAGATTCAAGATTATAAAAGGAGAAAAATTGGGAGGAAATTGAGAGGATGATTGCTAACCCATTATGTTGTTTTGAGAGTAAAAAGTGGGAGGGCAAGCAGAGGAAGGAAGGAAGGCAGACATGGACAAATGCATAGGTAGCACAGAAACAAAAGTTGAAACAAAAGGCAGAAAAAGCCAATGTGGTCTTATGTCCTTTTTAACTTCAAGATTTTTTTATTTTATTTTTTTAATTTCCAACCTAATAAAATCTTATATAAATTACAATAATATTTTACCATGTCATCAGAATAGAATATGCAAAACCATTAAATTTGATTATGAAAATGTCTCTACAAACATTTTCTTTAAAATTATGTTGCAATGCATATTTAATATTAAATAATCTCACTTATAAATTAAGGCATATGCTAGAGAGTTTGGTTTTCATTTAATAAAAATGCAATTTTACATATTGATAGCTTCATCTTCTTTTTGAAAATTCTCAAACATCTAATTTTTTTTAATAAAATAAGATCAAAATAAAAATTACTAATATTAAAATAAGTTATCATTAAAATAATATTTTTAATTTAAGTCGTAACGGAACATTCTTCTTTATTTTATCTTCGTTTATGTTTGTTTAATCTTTAAAGAATATCTAAATTAAAATTGCTTCATTGCAAATATATTTATTTGTTTGGATTTTTTTTTTTTTTTGAAGAGCAAAAGAGAGAGAAAACTAGTCAAAGAACTTCCACACGATAATTACCATCGACTAGAAAACTCATGAAATTTCTTAAAGCCACTAGTCTCAAAGGCTTAGAGCCCGGATAAATCCGGAAAAAGAGAACTAAAAAGTCTTTATAACCACAAGAATCTACAAACCAAAAAATAATGATTTGTAGAGAAAATTGTTAACACCTTTTCTTGTATATTATCAAATTTAGAAGACCAAAATTTGACAATAATTATTATAATAATAATTCAATTATTAATTGTATTTAAAAATGAAATTAATTTGAGACAAGATAGAACCCACGCTGCACGCACACTCCTTCAAAGGATCAAATCAACCCACACTTTTCCTTTCTTTTGCCTACAAAATTAGTGTTCACTTTATTAACAAGTTTTGATTTTTAGGTAAATTCTTTAAATTTACACCCATCTTTATCTTAAATATTTTGTAAACAAAATTCTTGTAATTTAAACCAAGTCTCTCTTTAAAAAAAATAGAAAAATTGCCGATTTATGTTATTTGATTAGTAGTTATATTATTGCATTGAATCATGTAATTGTACTTAATTATTTATTAAAGAATTCCTCAATAGTAATGAAAAAACCAAATAATATATTTATTATCTAATAAATGATATGGACATATACATTTACTGATGTATATACATCATGACTAATGAATTTAATTTTGTTAAAAGTACTAACATAAATGAAAATTGTTGGAATTTTTCAGAAAAAAAAAATCAAGATAAACAAGAAACCAACTACTAGTCGTCAAACTCAAATAGGGTTAACAATAAAAACCAGACATAATATACTAGGATTTTGTATTACAGAAATTCAAAGTATTTTTTTAAGTTGTTGATTTTTAATAAATTTTTTTTGTTGAATGTGTTATAAGATTTTTGTTATACCTGGTATAAAATTTTAAAGATAAGTATGATCTTATTTTACAACATCTTTATATTACTACTAGTATTTTTACTTAGTAAAATCAAAATGTCAAAACTTCCATTATTAAAAATAATTGTCCACTAAAAAGTCAGAAAACATTGTTTTTTTTTTTGCCAACAACACATGATACCAACTTTTTTCCAATGAAGATAATTTAATTGGTGAGTGGTAACAATAAAAGCAACAATCCCATTATAGCTTTCAAACAAAGTCATATTATTTTATTAAAGTTTTTTTTAATAATTAATAAAAATAATAATAATAATAATAATATATTTTATTCTCACCATCTATGTACACCTCTCACAACCCAATCGCGAGTTCAGCAATTTCATATCTTTTCTGCATGCCCTAAAATGGAAATTTTGTTTTCAAAAGAAAATCCGTGAAACCAAAAAATATTCCAAAAATATGAATTTTGGTTGGAGAAAAGTCATGAAAAATCTTATCACACAAAACCCAACACAAGGAATCCATTAAAGTTAAAATAATGGAGGTGTGTATAAAGATACTTTAATCTTTAAGGAGGACTCTTTATATTACTATTTATATTATATCAATTGCATAATATTATGTTAATTAAGGTTATGCATATTAAATAATATAAATTGTGAAATACCCACTACAAGAAAGTGGTTGATTATCCACGCCTTGTTAAGTGTGGAAAACTATAATAAAGT
>LUCG01297328.1:0-15060 GCA_001633085.1 Carthamus tinctorius
CGTTGCTGGCTCCAAACACCTTGTGAACCGCGGCAAACAGTGCAGCACCCTGGTCCGAGCTGAAATGGGGTGCAAAGATGCAACCTTTGACACACTTCCTCCTCAAGAACTTGCAGGCCCCACAAGGCGTGGTGGGAGTCGAACCCGATTCCGCCGCTAACTCCGCCTCCCCACCGACCCTCTTTCCGGCACCCTTTCGCTGCCTGCCTGATGAACCGCCACCACCGTTAACCTCCGCCATGCTTTGGGTCTCAAAAACACCGTTAGGGGCCCGGGTTATATAATTGACGGAAAGGGAAAATGGCACAAAAATTCCGTGAGCGATTGGCGAGATGAGCGAAAACGAGCTTTTTCGATCGATAGTTAAATACGCCTGAATAAAGTAAAATACTTAAACATAAAATGCTTATTATGACAATTATTTATGTACGGAAGAGTACATTAAAAGGATCTACTCATCAAAAGCAAAGCTTTTCTAGGACATTCTTCATGGTTTTAACACATTAGATAACACAAGATTTTTGCTGCATTTGGCGTGTAGAATCCTACCAAATACTTACCAATTTCCCATGTATCTATTAATAGAAATACGCCAAGGAAAATGTGACCAAATTACATCGGGAAAACCGTAAATTGTTTTTTCGACGTAGCGGGATTCGCGCAAAAGTGCATCGATCATCAATATTTGTATACAGCAAAACCCACAAGGGTTGTGACGTAACGGCTGAGGCCTTGGAAAATGTGATGGAATATTCCATCAGACGTACACGATAGTTGTAGCCATTGGGTTCATCAGGGGTTTTTTTTCCGTGCAGTGTCACAATTTGTCGGGATTAGTTTGAACGTATCTTGGGACCCTTGAACTCTAGGAAGATTGGGCTCTACCTGTAACCCAAATACTGCTGGATCAATGACCCTTTGGTACAAAGTACAAACTCCAAGAATACAAAGTACTGACCAGTAAGAGGTTGGTAAGCAGGTAGTAAATAACTCCTTAGTCTTGGAATTAAAAATTCGATATCGTTGAACTTTTGTAAGGAAAAACACACAGAAGAGCAGGTAAAAATTAGCAGAACGCGTCGAAGAACCAAAATGTGGTTTCAGATATAACATATTTCGTTATTACACGTTCTTGTCGCATCTAAACGTTATGAAACTTACATAATCCGATAAACTATCTACACTCGACAGAAATGAGCGAGCTATAATGACCCTAACACTCTTTACAAATCGAAATATGTACCTCTTGCAGATTCGTTGGACCATAACGTTACTGTTGCATGATTGCAAGTTGTGCGGATGAGACCGGAGAACCTTCGCTACTGTGCCAGGTCTCCTGAACTTGTGCGGCAAATTGTAAATTCCACAGCATGTCCTCCACCGATGGTCTCTCTGCTGGATCGTCCAACAAACACTGGCTGCAGACTTCCATCGTTGTCTTTAATGATTGATCGGAACACGTGTACTGGACCGCGGGATCAATCATGTCCCTTATGGATGCATCATCGGCCGTCATTCTGGTCTGAAACTGTAAACCGCAAAAGGCTCGTGTTAATACACTACAACAAAATCGGCTTCTTTAGGATGCTAAATATGTCTAAATGTTCTAAAAAGACTGCTTTTGGAAGTCATATCATGTTTTTAGGACATTTTGGAAACAAAATGCTCTATTAGTTTCCATAGGGCCGATTTATGGGCGCGGGGGATTAGTCGGTGCCCGTTTGGATCCGGATACCCTAGGAACGTGTGTGTGTTATCTGCCGTTCAAAAAAAAAAAAAAGCGTTCTGTGAAAACAAAATGTTCTATAAAAAAATGTGTTCGTTGGACCTTAAAAGTGTTATATGAAAAAGCAAAAGTAAATTATGTATTTAGTTCTTGTGGTTGTTAAAAACCGTGATTTTTTTTTATAAGGTTCATCTGGGCTTTGCCCAGACTACATCCTTGGTAATTTTTACCGAGAGCTAAANCGGGGCCACTGAGTATTAATCCCAGGGGAGCATGCTTTAGCTCTCGGTAAAAAATTAACCAAGGATGTAGTCTGGGTAAAGCCCAGATGAACTTTATCAAAAAAAAAACAAAATCACGGTTTTCGTCCCTATGGTTTATAAACTACAGTTTTTGTCCCTATGTAATTCATTCTATTTTCGTCCTTATGATTTGCATTTATTGTTGTTTCGGTCCTTATGGTTTACAATTCTTTGCTGTTTTGGTCCCTTATACTTTAAGGCCCCAGGGACGAGAATAGCGATTAAACTGAAAATTATAGGGCCAAAAATCCCAATTTCTAAACCAAAGGACAAAATTCGAATTTATTAACAAACGAACAGGAACAAAACCGTAATTTACTCAAAGAAGCTAATATCACATCTTATTTCACAAGCGTCCTACACAATTTGTTAGGTTGTTCAAAAGTGTCCTATCAACTTATTGTAACACTTTGGACATTTGTTTGATTCTATAAACATAAGTCCTACAAAACAGTCTATTAGGACATTTAAACATATTTAAAGCCTTGTAAAGTTGATTTCTTTGTAGTGATAGTTTGAGCTCTATCTACTCATTACGCGCTTATCTTTGTACGACAAACCGGCATTTTAAGAACACTGACCTGTTCTTTTACGGACTCGACTTCCTTTTGCGTGCACAGCGGTTTCCCTAAGATGATCTCGAGCAGTATCACACCGAAGTCGTACACATTAACTTTCTCCGGGTGGCTTACCGTTGTGCGGTTAGGCTCTTTGAGTCTGCCGAAATAACTTCGTTCGCTGTTCTGTTGCATTCAAAGCCGACATCACGATTCTCATATCGACATAGATGCTTATTCATTTGCTTAACGAAATATTTCATCGTAGTACCTTCTCGATATTCCCGACTAACAACGGCAGGTTGTAGCTGCTAATCTTTGCAACGAAATTCTGATCCAACAAAACATCCGTTATCTTCAGGTTGCTCGAGAAGAACCGGGGCACGACACCCGTCTGAAGGAACTGAATGCCCTTCATTGTGCCGATAGCAGCTGCTATTCTTTGGCTCCATGACAACGTTTTCCCGCTGTTTTGCCCTATTTACATGTATCGAGTTAGCCGCGGGATTTTTACTTCATGTGATTATTAGAATATATCGGCCCAAGGGGAAATTGACCGAAATAGCCAATTTTCACTCTCCGATTAGTCTCCTAGCCATTTCTCTCCTCATTTACCAAAACGTCACTACCTCCGTAAGTGACAAGTCTGCAATTAACGGAGGGGTGAGAGTAAAAAAAAGAAAAAGAAAATAAGTTTTTGAACAGGTCAAGGAGTACAGGGACCAAATCTGTAATTTTTTTTCTACATCCGCAAGAACTAGTTCGCAACTTGCGGACATGTTTAAAAAAGTTTACAGGGCCGACCCGGAGCATGTTTAGAAACTTCTTTTTCTTTTACTTTTTCACCCCTCCGCAAATTGTGGAGATGTCACTTGCGGATGTAGTGACATTTTGGTAAAATTAAAATAGAAATGGTTAGCAGACCGATTTAAAGTAGAGAAATGGCTATTTGGGTTGATTTCCCAGGCCATAGGGTCGATGGGTCATGGGATCGTCGACACCTGAGTTACCGGTGGGTCCCACCCTTCTGGGAGGCCAAGGTTCAAATCTAACCAAAGGTGTCCCATGTGAGTTTTGCTGTGTATAAATATCAGTATATACTTTAAGAAGTTTATAACGAACTTTACCCGAAATCCAGTCCCGAAGCGTCCCGTTTGGTACGTACTCGAACACGAGAAATAGCCTGCTGACACTCGAGTCATCGAGGTAAAACTCGAAGCAGTGCCCGAGAGCGCTAACCAAATGCTGGTGTCTGAGTTTCGAGATTAACTCTATGTGATGCGTCAACGTTTGCGTGCTGTGATTTCGTTTCATTTTCAGGCATTGGATAGCTACGTATGATCCGTCCCTAAGCCGACCTCTGTACATCTGATCTTCGATAAAGAAGTCGATAAGCAAAATATGTTTGATAAAGAAATTGCAAAATGCACTAAAGTTTATGTTTAGTTCCTATTTAATGTAGCAAAGTTTCTTTTTCTCGTTATCCTACTTTTACCCATTTTGACCAGAATACTGCTGGTCTTGTAACATCTGATGACGTGGATATCATTCACGAAAAGATTCACGCCATCAGATGTTACAAGATCAACGGGTTACTGGTCAAATTAATTAAAAATTAGAAAATTTTCGAACCTTTAGTACATTAAATAGCAAAATTTGAAACGAACGCAAACTTCATTGCATTTTGATGCATTTTGCTCGTAAAAAACGAGAGATTGCTCAAGCAAGCAAAATGTACCTGACCATGAGACCCTTCGCCCATGAAGGCAGATGTATCGAAGCTATTCGTAGCTTCCTCGAGTTCTTCGAGCGAAAAGGCGCGATAAGCTGGAATACCAAGCGTTCCAAGCTTCATTACTCGACTAACATATCCTTCGAGATGAAAACATTAATTAATCGTTAAAACATCACAATACGGTTTGACCTGAAAGGTCATAGTACGATCGGATGTCGAGATAGAACGCTTACTTGCATCCGAAAGCAACTTCGAAGTGTAAGAACCGGGTGCGTTTTCCGCTATTATTCTCGGCGACGGCGGCATTTTCACCGTCTCCCGACCATGAACTCGCCGGAAAACCAAGAACGCTATGCCAACTAACACAATCCCTCCGATGATCCCCCCGGTGATCCCGATCGCAAGGGCGGTTTTCGAGCCCTTACCGACCTTATGGTTTCGTGGTATGATTCCGACAGCCAAAGCTTCGGTGCTACAAAACGATAACGGTTTTTGACTTTTGACTTCGTCGCCAGTCAAACAATTCTGGTCATAGGACACATTCCGGGCCTCGGAAGTCACGAGACATCTCGGCAGTCTCCCAGTTAGGAGATTAGCAGACAAATCGACAAATTCAAGCTCGGGATTACAAGCAAGATCCTCGAAAAGCATTCCCGTAAACTTGTTTCCCTCGATGTCTAAATGAGTAATCGATGGTAAAGATAGTATAGAAGTCGGAAACGGTCCAACTAATCGGTTTAAAGCTATATCTAGCCTTCGAAGCTGATAAAACGACCGAAGTTCTTCGGGTAAACCGGACGTGAATTTGTTCTTTCGTAGCATGATGGAGATGATTCGATCGTGAACCCGAGGGAACTGGGGCCCGAGAGAATTATCTTCGAGTTCAAGAACCTGAAGGTTGGTCAAACTACGAAGATCCGGCACTTGGCCGGATAAATTATTGTGAGAAAGCGCAAGAACTCGAAGATCGACCAAACTCCCTAACGAATCCGGCAACAACCCGTTTAGCGAATTGTTCTTCATGCTCAAAACGGACAACCGCGATAGGAAACCGACCCGGTTCGGGATCCATCCGGTGAACTCGTTGTCGTCGAGCACAAGCGACTGGAGGTCCGTTAACAACGCGATTTCGGGCGGGATTACACCCTCGAAGTGATTCGAAGTAACGTTAAGGATCTCTAGCGACGATAAATGGGAAATCGTCGCGGGTAAACGCCCCCATAGCCCCAACGAAACCAATGTGAGGACCTTCAAACCCGAAAGCCCAACGAGCGTCGTGAAAAATGAATCTATCGAGAAATCATCGGGCAATCGAGGCGATATATCGGTGTCGATTATGTGAAGTTGGGTCACGATATTCTCGTAACAAACGACGGTAACCGATGAACTTCCGGTGGAGTTGCAAAATTCAGTGGCATTATTCCAACTACTAAGAACAAGAGGGTAATACAGAAGGTGTTGAATTCTCAAAAGGGTTTGTTCTTGAGAGGCATTATGCGGGTCGGAGCCCCGACCCGGTACAAACAAAACTGCAAGAAGTACAACCACTGATTGCCAAAAACAAGTCTTGGCCATTGCATACATATATGTGTATATATATATACAGATTCTTGGCTGGCTTTTCAAGATCCTAAAAACAAGAAAAATTTAAAATCAAAATTCTGATGAAATTGAAGAAACTAACTCATACCCATTTCAAGAAACAGCAATTTATGAAGTGGGAAAGTGTTATTTTCGATTCTTTTAACCCTAATTTACATCAAGTTATCATTTTTATGATGAATTATGGCTAAAGATTCATAAAATTTTCAAGATTATTAAAAATGAAGGATTACCTCTTTGAATTTGATTGTAGAAGAAGCAGAGTTTTTCCCAATTGGAGTCCAATTGAATACCCAATTTCAAATCAAAACCCACATGATTTCATGTGCAAATAGGGACAAACAGAAGAGCAGGTTAGCAAGAAATCATTAAACACTCAGAAAAACAGAGTGTCTTCGGAATGAAGTCAAATGATCGTACGTTTGACTTCATCTTCAATCCAAAACGACAACCCCCAAATGGGGTTTTACTAAAATTCAACTCTTGCCTTCTCTTACACACACTGATACACGCACATAGTTAAGTATAATAACTTGTGTTCTTGGACAATTTATTTATCTTGAAAAGGGGGCAATTTCAAGATTCCAAGTGTTTGTTGCAAAAGCTGTAAACTTTTGAGCTTTAATGGAGGCAATGGTTATGGCATGGCAGTGAGGGGGGTGATGAAAAAAGAAAAGGATTATGGAAAGATTCCTGCTTTAGTTCCTTTCACCTCTCCATGTGTGTGTGTGTTTTTCAGTGTGTGTATTTAATGCACTTGCAGAAAGGCTTGCAATATACACACTGTATATATCTTCTATTTACCAGAAAAAGATAAAGAGGTTGCATAAAGTATCCATGTGTCTCTGTTTGTGACCAATGTACCTTTTTAAGAAAATAATAATTTTATTTAGAGTAGATCACAAGAATCACCCCTTTGGTTTGTAGCGAAGTTTGATTTCTGTCCCCAACTTTTGTAAATTACAATGACCGTTAGAGTAAACGGAGTGGAAGGTGGTGGTGGGGCGNTGAAGACCACGAAAATGGAGTTGGTGTGGTGGTGGGTTTTTGGTTTGTTTTTTGTGTCAAGATAAAGGAGGGGGGTGAGTCCCATAGTTTAGGTTTGGTGGGGAGTAACCATTATGGGTCTGAGTAGTAGGTTGAGTGGTAAGTGAAAAGCTGATGTGTGGGGTGTGGTGGGGAGCAACCACTCTGTTTACTCTTAGATTTGCGTTTTATACGGAAATTATCCTTGACCGTTAGAGTCATCGGTCATTCAATAGGTGTTTTCACGTGTAGGGGTGAACATGGGTTGAGTTGATCGGGTTAAAGATATTAACAATCCAATTCTATGAATGGGGTTTGAAAATTTTCGACTCAAACCAACCTAACCCAAGCAATGCGGGTTGGAGTGGGTTAGACTAGTTAATCGGGTTGAAACTTTGGTATCAATTACTTATAGCAAAACAAATGATGTTTTTTTCAATACTCATTATTTATTTATTTTATCATTAATCAGGTGGTACAACTTAATAAGTAGATCATATTCAGCTATTTTTCTTAATTTACATATATATGCCTATGTTTAGTTAAAACATACACATGAAAATAAATGTAGGTGTTATATAGAGATGGGAAAAGATTTAAAATATATGTATGAGAAAATTTTAAAACGTGGGTTGGGTTGGACGGGTTGATTGGTTTTTTCCGCACCCCTACTACATGCAAGTCACACAAGGGGCATTTTTAGTCATTTTGTATTCATTTTACCCTCTTTCTTTTATTGTATTTTATGTACAAGTTTTAAAGTTTATGTATAGGTGATTAAAACATTTTAGACAAAAAAAATATGATAAAGAACACCATCATCAATAATATTTTCCTTAAGAAAAATATCAAAAACGTCAAGAACAATATCAAAATTATGAAGAAAATCTAAAATAACATTATGAAGAACATCCACAACATTTCACCTTATTCCAGCATTTTGCATACAAACCTAATGTAGAAACCCCTAAAATCAAAATCCCAAAACTAAAACATAAATCTAAATCCTAAACCCGCAATTTGGGATGAGAACAATGTCACAATGCTACCACCTCTGAAATAAAGAAGAGATGAGCATACCAGCAAAACAATTCCGACATTGAAGAACACCACCATCATCGCTACCAAAATATCGAAACACAACCTCGTCTATGACCAAATCCAGCACCCTTCGCTGAGTAGCAACATCGTAAACAACGTCAAGCTATATTTGCAGTTGGGTCTATTGCCTACTTTGGATGGATCTGCCTTGGAACTTTGGTTGCATCTGGACGAGTAATCGCCAGAGTAGGAAAATTGAGGGTGAGGGAGTGGCAACGACAGATAAGTGATAGATGAAAGGGATTGGTGGGTTTTGTAGGCTTGAAAAGGGATCTGCATTGGAACTCTTATTTTGTTTTTGTTTTCTTTTTATTATTTTTATATCATAAATCTTTATATTTTCAAAAGTTAAGGACAAAAACGATAGTTTTTACAAACCTTATGGATGATTTTTGTAATATACTTATTTATTTATTTTATGATTATTGCAAATTTGGTCAATGTTTGTCGGTTTTTCTTGGTTTGGTCCATACAAATTTGCTATTGCAAAAAAATATATGGTACGCACATATATTTGGTTTTGGTCCCTTCCGTTAATGGATGTTAAGTTTTTTTATCAGTTAACTTCCTTATATGCAAGGTATATAAAGGTAAAGTTGGATAAGATAGCCTTTACGTAAGGATTATATTGCTCCCAATCCAGCTGCACCTTCCAGTACGACTATCTTGTTACAACTTCATTCCAATCACTAGTCCTGCCTTTCTTTTTATTGAGTGGTCTTTTAACCCCCCTGTCTCGTTTAAAATCTATTTGGATTTTTTATTCGGATCCGTGAGACAATTGAAGCGGTGTTTCCTTATAAAGAACTTGTTATTCTTAACTCTTGGGCTCAGAAATTCCTATCTAACTTAAGTGAAAGTGGTCATTTTATCTCTGACATATAAGGGTAATTAAAAAAAACTGTTTCAATAATATCGTTGTCATATCATATTTAAAAGATAAAATGGTAATTTTATTCTCATATGCAAGATACGTGAGAAGTTAATTTCGCATTTTCTTGCAAGATATTTTTGTTAAGGATCAAAACTAATAAAAAGGACAAACTATAAGGACTAAATAGCAATTTGCTCTTTATCTATTATTTTGTATTAACTATTGTTCTTTATTTATAGTAACCCTATTTTAAGGATACAAATGTCAATTCATATAATGTTGTGGCATACCATCATTAATTATGATGTAATCATGTATTCAGGTTATGATCATTTAATACATTTTAGGGTTCCCCCTTCTGGTTAACATCTTCATAATTAAAGAATTTCATATCAAAAAGTCAAGAAAGAGTGACCACAGGTAGGTGGTATGCACTCCATATATTATATATGTTTTATTTATAATAATTAGTTAAAATAATAAGTGTGCCTATAAATTGAGTAAATTGTGGATTTGATACATGTAATTTATACTTTTTTACTTATAGTGGTCTCACAACTAAAATAAATATACAAATGGAACTCTTGATTTGTATTTTCGTAAGCTTTTGGCCCCTCCCTCTGATGGAATAACAAAATTTTTGTTAACCCGGTTAACTAAGGGGGTATTTTTGTATTTTTGTATTTTTCACATTTTTCATATCTTTATTCTATTCTGCTTTTTTTGTAAGGGAAAAATGGTCGGATCTGGAGGTTCTTGTTCTTGGGAACAACTAAAGGATCGGATACAAAAAAGTGAAGGGGAAAGCTCTAGCGACCAGGTCCCTGCCTGACCATCTTCATCCACACAACCATTCATTGTCGGACTCGCCTACCCCTTCATTGGATTGCATCTCATTCTGCTTCCATTGCCGGACTCCCCTCTCCCAACCTACTTCTCTTTATGTTTCTTCTTCTACTTCTCTTTAAGTGCCTTTTGTTATTGATTTACTTAGGTTTTTGTTTCATCTTCATAACTGCATATCTGGTTCACTGAAAAAGTGAGCAGAGAGAGGGACAAAGGGTAAAAAGAAAATATAACAGGATAAAGATAAAATTGAGGGTAAAAAGACTAAAGTACCCCCTTATTTAACTGGGTTAACCGAAGTTTTGTCATTCCGATAGAGGGAGGGACCAAAAGCTTATGAAAATGCATACCAGAAGTCCCATTCATATTTTTATTTTGATTATGGGACCATTGTGGATAGAAAGTGTGAACTATAGGGACCAAATCCATAATTTTGTGTGTGTATAATGTATATAAGATATTAATATGTCATAATCTAAACAGCTAAGAATATTTGGTTATGGTCCAAGTCAAGAGTAGCATGCAATGTTTTTCATGTGATAATGTCGATTTGCTTTGTTTATTGGGCATAATTTTTTAAATATGATGCAAGATGTTTTTAAGTTTACAAACTTTTTTGGTTAATGGTTATATAACAAGACGATCGGTTTATTTTCAGAAGACATCACATTTTTAAGCTTAAAAGTAATATTAGTCGTTTAGTACAATATATTTGTATATCATATTGTGTAAGATTAACGTGCATTACCTGATGAAACTGTATGGCCCAGTTGTTGTTTTGCATGAACAAAAATCAAGAAATGGCCCTTGTGTACGTATTTGCTAATCATCGAAGATTCTTTAGACTTGTTGATTCATTTTGGGATCGTATAATAGAGTATTGTTTTATAAGTAGTTTATAAAAATATTACAATACTAAAAGAAGAACATTATAAGATGAGGTTTAAAGTTGAAGATTCAAGATGACAAAAGAACTATAATTAAGCAAAGAACTTTGGATATGAAGGAAGGTAAGGTATCAATTACATGTTGGACTTTTTGTCTTTGCACCAAAAGGCTTCATGTCATGTAATAAATAACATGTAAAGAGAATATGGTGAAAAAAAAAACCAACGAATTTATTTAAACCTTTAGATTAGCAAATGATGGCCTGATGCATAGGTTATAGTTTTCATATAGTGAAGGTCAGGAGTTTGACTCCAACTGGATTCCATTGTGGGGGATTTTCTCTGAACGGGTGGCGGGTTCGAATCCCAGCTAATGTCTTGAAGCCCTTTAAATATAAATTGGATGGCTAAGCTGGGGGCAGTTATTCTCTTTGGAGAGAGGTTTCAAACTTGGGTCATCGTGACTTGGTGCCATGGTGGCACGATGATACTCCGTTGCACCAACATGCCATTAAAAAAAACCTTCAGATTAAGACAATCTAGCATATATGACCTCTTTTAAATAAAAATGAAACTATTTTTTGAAAAAATTGAAAATCTACAAAATATAATAAAACTTGGAGCGAAACAGGTTATACCAAAAAAACAATCAATTTACTGTTTTTGATTTGATATCCATTTTGATATGTTTTTTCTCCGTTTGTTCATGGTTAACTGCGGTTTTCTATTCGTGCTTCTGTTTAGATTTTTTTTTTCTCTATATGTATATGTGTATGTATTGAATGAGACCATTTTCTGTATTATAAATAGTTTTCTAAATAATTCCTTTACTTTGAAAATTTTGAGCCAAAATTATTTGTTATTATAACTTGTATTAGTATTTTTTTTATAAGGTACATCTAGGCTTTGCCTAGACTACATCCTTGGCAATTTAGAACTGAAAGAAAATTCGGCCGTCTGAAACTAAGCCTGGCTACAAGATGCGTACGAAGGGATTCGAACCTGGGATGAATGGGATACCATCTACATCCCCTACAGGCCTTACCGCTACGCCACAAGCCTTGTGGTTAACTTGTATTAGTATTGTTATCAAACAATGTTGTAGGTATTCTAAAGAATTAATGAAACATTAAACTCAAATAAAATTTGTTGTGATTTATAAGTTATTTTTATTTTATTCTTATTAAAAATATATAGTTACAAAAACAAACAAATTCCTATTGACATGATTTTTGTTGAGATAAGATGTATGAGTGACCTTTATTTGTTTGAAAACAAACACTACCACCAAAAATGAAAATGAAAAGAAAACCAACACATACATCTAGTAGGGTACAAAAAAAAGTAAAGGGTGGGTGGTACCACTAAAAGGAGATGGAGCCCAAGATTGGGACTTTTTTATGAATCAATGATAGATTTGGTTTTTTTGGGTTTATATTATCTTTTAAGCTTGTTTTATTAAGTAAAAATAAAACTTTGATTTAAGATGTAAAAGTAACTTGATTAGATTGAGCTTGTTAAGACTGAATTCTAATCGAGTTTCAAAAGAAAACGGATGTGGTATAATAGATCTTTTCGGTTTGACTTATCTTAAATCATGTTTTCGAACTTATTAAAATCAGGAATTTTTCTAAGTTGGGTTTTTTAGTAACTTTTTGGTTGTAACTTTTTATGGATCTTTAGTAAGTTGGTCCACATGAGGCATGGACACTAAGCCATGTCTTGGTTTTTTGTGCTAACCATAAAAGTGAGAGCAACATTATGACTCATCTAAATTACTTTGAATAATTTAATTGATAAATTTAAGTAATGATATCTTTGTTTGTTTAATGAGCTCAATAATTTATTTTCTATTTACTAAACAATTTTTTAAAAAATGATCTTTAATTATGGAGATTTGATCAGTTTCTTTTTCTATAATAAAATTTATCTAATTCAAGTGTATGCAATAATCAAATAGATTATATCAAAGTATTAGTAGCCTAGTGGTCGATAACATCATCTGGAGGGACAGTGGATGACATCCATGTTTATCCGGGTTTGATTCATGGGGTGAGCATATGGCAATACTCTGATGAGGCGTCGACTTTCGGGTCAGTTCATGGTTGCTGAGGATTAGTCGGGTGCCCGTATGGACCCAGGATATCTCGTCGACTTCGTGTCGGGATGTGCATGTGTTATCTGTTGTTCAAAAACAAAAATAATCAAATAGGTTCTGTAAACCTAATTAGTCAAACGTCTGATACTTCACCTTACAAAAAAATTTCTTTAGAACCTGGTTGTGATCAAGGGTCGAAATGTTACATGTAAGTTGTATTTGACGATAAAATCAAAATGGGCATGTTTATTACAAAGTTGCAATTTGGTTTATAAGTTGGGTTTTGGTATCATTAGCGATATATTTTTAAATCTCGTTGTTTGGTTTAACGTGTACACACCTTAAGCAATCACATAAAGCCTTCAAATTAAAAATGAAACAAACAAAAATCATAACAAATTCACAAAAATTAAGTGTTGAAATTCATCTTACTTTATTGAATGTACAAATGTCATGTACTTAATATTCAATAAAATATATTCTTGAAATTTAATAGCTCAAAGTTCTATTTAAATCTTTTATAAGATAGTATAGACTAAGTTTGATTTTCAAATACGAAGTATGATTTTCAAAAATACGAAGTTTGATTTTCAAATAGACCAGGATTTTTTGCCATTGGTTATAAAACCATATTCTTGCTTAGCTCGCATTTATACAACTAAATTTTAGCTTAACACGTGAAAAAGTTATAACTTAAACACAACGAACTAATGAAATAACATTTTCTACCAAATTATAAATGAAGTTTGACTTGTCATAACTAGGCATAAGCCTAATCTTCTAAATCTAATCTAAATGATGATTACGGTTGTTAATTCTTTAAGAGTCCAAATTTCTTTTTGCAAGCTTTTATAAACTATAATTGTCTTACATCTTCTGTATCATTATCATTTTTCTTCTTTTTCATGTAAAATGTCGACATCAACTCTTTTCATTTCACGGACCACCACTACCTAAAAATTGACATAGAGAATAACTTCATTTTCATTCGCCTAAAGAACTGACAATATAAGAAAATTACATGAGAGCAGAAACTGATCATTAGTATTTGTCAATTCTGCATACATGCACGGGAATTCCAGAACGTCGACTACCCTTATATATAAAGAGAAATTGAAAATGACAAGCTCATGAACCATAACACACAAGCCAGTCCAATAACTTTGAATTCAACTTAAAACGATGATTAAATTTACTGTTAACTTACAACATTAACCTTATAATCAGCTCAAAAATCACTTTTTTTCCATATATGATGGGGATGTTCTATCTATAAAAAATAGAACTCTTTTAAATATTCAAAAATTCACAAAATTACAAAATGAATAAAAAGATAACGCATAAATGGGTATTTAGTTCTGATTTATTGATAACATAAGGTATGAGCTTGAATGGCTTCAGAATAATTGGTAATATGTTCGAGTTGAATCAAGGGCGGATTTAAGTTGTGTGGAGGTAGGTTCCGCAACCTACCTAATTTTTTCCTTTTATTTAGAAGTTATCTATATTTTTTTTTGGATCTATCTTAAAAAGTTTGTTTAAAAGCCTAAGGAAAACTAAAACTATGGTGTTGCCATGTTATGTATAGAAGGTTTGGGGCGCCCAAAATTTTTAAGACTGATCCAAATACCTAATAATCTATTTATTTTAAGACAAAGAACCCAAATACGCAATAAAGATAAGAAAAAAAAGTTATTTTAAAACGTATATGCAAATATTTCAAAGTATAAGACCCCGCTGAGTACAATTGTAAGAACTTTAATATCACTATTGAGTATACGTTTGACTTTTAATTTTACTGACCCGACCTGACAAAAATATAATTAACACTTTTATTTTTTCGATTAACCTTGATTAGGAAACTATGTGGTTTTATAATTCTAGATTCGCCACCGAGTCGATTTTTTTTTTAAATAGCATTAAAAAACAAATAAAAGATAATGTCGTTATTTGAATCTCCTGTTAGGTTCCTTCCTAACTAACTACCAAAGAACCTCTCGTGTTACGTGCCCAACAAATTACCAAAAAACCAGCGGTAAACACGTGAATATGGATGACAAAGAGTTTTTACCTTTCAATGTATTCACATTCATGTAAAATTATTTAAGATTTAAATAAGATTTAATTTTTATTTATATCCAAAAACCAGGCCATATACCAAAACATAACAACTTAGATGGCGTTTGGTTCGCTGGAATGTTTTTGAAGGAATTGAAATCCTGTAAGAATTGGAATCCTGAAGAAATTGGAATCCAATTCCAAATTCTGTTTGGTTGGTAGGAAATGGAATTAGAATCCAATTCCAT
>LUCG01297354.1:0-19175 GCA_001633085.1 Carthamus tinctorius
AAAGTGGTTCACATTTGAACTTTCCTCTCTCTCTCTCTCTCTATATATATATATATATATCTAGAGAGAGAGAGAGAGAGATTTCTTGTACCTAATTGTCTTGTTCTAGCATCTTGCTACTTTTTTTATAAAGTTTTGTTGTTGTTGAGAGAGAGAGAGAGGGGAGGGATCAAACAAGAAGGTTGTGCAATTGTGAGAATGCAAGAAGGAATCATTCTCTCTCTCTCTTGAAGGTGGTGTAGCATTTGTGAGAATGCAAGAAGTTTTCAAAATCATATGTGATTAGAGAGCAAAATCACATATGATACAACATGTCCATAAGGATGTGGGCGACCAAGTCAATGGGTCCAAGGGTCAAGGGAAAGAGTACCAGCTATATGGCCAGTCAATAAAACATGTTTGTATCACGAATGATCACATCTTATGCATCACATCTGATCTTTGAAGTTCTCGCAAATTGACTGTCTTCTTATTTGACCTCACCTTTATATGTATATGCCCATCGAGTGATCCTAAATTGTCCTTTAACCGGACCTTAGTTGGATTGCTTCTGTTAATAACCCAAAAACCCTTAAGCGATGTCTGATTGTTAGACCCTTTTAGTACCGAGCTTTTCATGGGTTAGGCCCAAGTGGCTCACAGGCTTCGAATCTTAATAGTTATAAGTAGCATAAAGGACGGGTAAGACGTGTCGTGTAAAAACCATGATCAATAAAAAGTACTTTGGACCGTGTTATATTAGGCTGACTCATCAATATTTTTATTTATCGACTTAATTTGTAAAATAATGAATATATTTAATGGAGTAAACTACAAATTTTGTCAATGCGATTTTAGGTTGATTACTAACTAAGATATCTCAATCCTAAAATTCATGACAAAGGTCCTTAACATCCATTAAAAACCTCCATTAGATCAAGGGTTTTTAGTATCTTTATTTTTCTTATATTTTTTGTTATAAATAAACAAGGGGTACCTCTAATTTAGGGACATATCCTTAAAATTGAAACCAGGATGACACTAGTTATAAGTTTTGTACAAATACCTTGTTCTTAGTCAAACTAAAACCATAAAGACATCTTCTTTAATTTACTCTATTTAATGTAATACCATAGTTGTTATCTAAAACAATAATAAAATTTTGTTATTTAATGTTATAGAAACCTCTATTTTTGGAAAAGAAGGTATTGACGGTTATTTTCCAGCCAAGCATTTTGGTTCTTGGTCATATTTTACGAAGAAATACAATATTTTTATAATAAACGATATAACTAAATTCCATTTTTTTGGATAATATACAAGTTTTTTGTGATTTAGATAATTGTTCTTGAGTTGTTGAACGATGGCTTAACTGGTGACCATGACACTAATCTTGTTAATATCGGTTTGATTAGTTTGATATCACTAGGACTAAATCCAAATACTGAAAACAAAACCAAATGCTTACCGTGAGTAAATGTGACACCTTTTAAATTTATTATTAAAAGAGCATATGAGAAAATAAAAGGTCGTTCGTACATATAAAAAGTAGGCTTAATGGACCATGTACAGGTGATATAGGAGTCCAATAAGTCACCTCACCGGCAACAAGATTTGGGTATTTGGGGCTCTTTCACAAATGTCTTCAGTTTGAGTCCCTTCAAGGATGTGCACGAGATTAGTTGAGATGGACGAAAGCCGACTTAAACACCCACGATTTACATGAAAAAGGAAGAAGGTTCATTTTCACCCAAGAACGAAAGCAAAATTGTGTGTCTAAGTCGTCTAAGTCCCCTTAGGCAATGCTAGATATCGGGTTGACAATGGATAAAGGTAAACACGTTATATCTAAACTGTTAGATAAGGGTAAGAGTATAGAAAATTTCATCCACTTCATTAAACCATTTACCCGACATTTTAATGGATAAGTTCGGATAAATAGATTTTCATTAGCTACCCAAGACTTGAAATCATGTGAAATCATGGTATTTTCGTGAGACCCATAAGACTATATTAACAACATTAAACTTTTTAACGAAAACATACAGAATGAAAGCGAAGAAAAAACCACGATATCATGATATTATAACTTGCAACTCGAATTCTTCATACTTTTGAACAATTACAAAAGCAAGATACATATTTACAGCCATAAATAACCCTTCTTTACTTTAACTCCCCCCATAATTTCAAACTCATGAAAAGAACAACATAAATCAATACCTTTAGCCTATACCCCAAATCAAATGAATTAAAACCCCCACGAAAATATTACACAAATCGAAAATCGACATATAAATGAACAAAGATCAAGAATAGTTTTTCGTTACCAGAAACTCATATTTCCCTAATCTGTTAAGTGCATCGACCCATCTTTAAACAACTTCAAGCTAAGGTTATTGTAACGTTCTCTTGAATATTGTCGTGATGCTTTCCGCCAATCCGTTCCTGCCTTCATCATCGCCGTGAACTCCTCAAAACTTATCCGTCCATCCTGCAACCATCAACAAACCGTTAACGTTTTGGTTCACTTGTTCTTTTCGTGTTCTCTTTTGGGTTATTTCCCTTTTTTTTTATTTCCTCCAACAGATTCTCTCAAAGTTTCTCCAAATTCGGAGAACTTCCCAAAATTTACTGTGAATTGCGAGAAAAATGTATTTTTTTAAGTGTTTCCAACATAGTTTTCTTGTGTGTGTGGAAGGGTGCCCTATCTTGGCAAATTATAGATGTCCCTGATAAACTCGGTGGTCACAATTGTTGTGGACGCCCGGAATTGAACCTGGGCTGATGGGATATTCCACCAGATCCCCCTGACCCTGAGTCTCAACCACTACGCCACAACCTTGTGGTTTTCCAACAAATTTGTATTGAACTATTTATCATTTTACATGAAATTAAATTTGAAAATTTCTTGTCACATTAAATGTATAGAATATTTTAAAAATATAACTAATGTTGGAACTGTTGGAGATTTTAACTTTCATTTTATCTGTTATGGGGAAACTGTTGAAGACGCTTTAAAGTAACGATATACATGAATCAAACAAACCTTATCTGTGTCGACGTCATGAATAATGGCAGCGATGACTTCCTCATTGTTGGTTTCCATTTCATCGGCTAAGGCTTCCCTTAGCTCATCAATCTCTATATATCCGCTTTTATTTTGATCGAAGAACGCGAAAGCGTCCTTAAGATGATCATCGTTGCCCATCTTTCTCAAGTGAACAGAAATTGCAACAAACTCTCCGTAGTTCAAGAACCCATCCTTGTCGACATCTCCCTGTATGAATATCTTTCGTTAATCCCTATGTCCGAAAAGAAACTACTTAAAATTTCAAAAACCCGAGCCGCGAATTAAAATTTCTTTTAACATTTTTATTTTCCATAGTTTAATGAATTTTATGCAAGTAAGAGTCAATTACATTCTTCGTCCCTGTGGCTTTGAAATCTCAGTTTTTCATCCTTACGGTTTGCAATTTATTTCTATTTTAGCCCCTGAGGCTAATTATTACTTTTAAGTATGAGGACTAAAATATCAATTGTAAACCACATGGACAAAAAAAAAACAATCAAGTTTAAATCATATGGACGGAAATAATAATGAATAACAGACCTGCCCTCTACCCAAGGAGTAAAATAACTGCTAAAGAATCTAGTTTTAAACAAACTTGAGGTAAAAAAAACACGTTGATTTATACCATTTTGCTCGTTTTAAACTTCATCGCAACGAGATCATTCATACCAAACAATCAACACGATATCTAGACAATACAAGGAGATCTTGATAAAATGTAAAACTTACCGCGTCCATAAGTATTTGAAGATCTGCATCGGGGATTTGTTGGCCAAGTTTCTGCAAGCCAGCTTTCAACTCGACGATGTTTATCTTCCCTTGCTTGCTAGTATCCATCAAATCGAACCCTTGCTTTATTCCCGCCACTTCTTCCGCAGATAAATGCTCGGCAATAACCTGTAAATTTGTTACCATCGAGACATAGAAATTAGAATAACTACATGCGGAAAAGAGAGTAAGCAAGATAACAAATTTGTTACATACCCTTAAAGCTCTCTTCTTGAGCTTGTTCATCACCGAGAATTGCTTGAGTCTTGCTTTCACGGTTTCACCTAAAGAAACATTGGGTGCCTTTTTCGCATTTTGTATCCATGGATGATCTGAAATAAGTAGATAAGAAGAAAGATTAATTTAGATAGTTTCAAATGAATTTGTGGATTATTTGACGAACACACGGAAAAAGAAAAGACATATGATCATCAAAAAGAAGGAATTTTGGGAAAGTCGGGGGTACCCACAAAAACAAATGGTTTGCCTACATCCTACCCCCCAGACCCTATTTTCGAGTAGGACATATTGGGTTCATTTCTTTTAGTTTATTACCACCAAAAAGAAAGGATTTTGACACAAATAGATCGTATCCAAGGAAACAGCCGCTCTACGCTTCAGGGTAGAGAACATGTCTACGTACACCCCCCCACCCGGCGGGTGCGCACGGCCCAGGGGTGGACCCTACTTTGAATAGTGTATACTGGGTTTGTTTGGTTTGACTTAATGTTGCCAAAAGGAAGGGATTTTGACATTACCTAGCACTTCTTGAGCGGTAAGGCGCAACTTGGGGTCGGGATTGAGCATCTTCTTGACAAGATCCTTTGCAGTCTCGGACACCTTCGGCCAAGGATCCCTTTTGAAATCTACAACCGATCGAATGATTGCTTGTGCAACTCCTTGCTCGGTTTCTGTAATCAAAACCAACCGTACTTTAATATCATATAAATACTACTCAATCTATCCCAAACATCCAATTGTGCATAATGTTTGATTG
Organism: Carthamus tinctorius; assembly: GCA_001633085.1. NCBI lineage: Eukaryota > Viridiplantae > Streptophyta > Magnoliopsida > Asterales > Asteraceae > Carthamus > Carthamus tinctorius. Next base: position 4,818 of record LUCG01297354.1, read on the forward strand.
AAAGTGTTCGACTATACGTCAAATATTTAAAATGCCTTCCAAAAAAGAATAAAATAAAAAACAATCATATGGACCCAAAAAAAATGCTACAATATTCTATAACGGTTACATTTTAAAGGGTAATGTTGAAAGTTGCGATGGAGTAAACATTTGGATAGTTTAAGTCCATGTTTGGCAAACTAGCTGATAAATTAGCTATTGGCTTAAAGCTAATAAGCTAACTTTTGGTTGATAAACGAGCCATGTTTGGTAAAAACCAGTTGATAAGCTAAGCTGACAACGTAAAATGACCTAAAAGAATTATTGAAAAACTAATTGGAAACATATATAGGGTATAATCGGGAAGAAAAAAAAGTGGAAAAGAAAACCCGAAGCTTATTTAAAAGCTACTTGAAATAGTCTTATAAAATAAAAATACAAAAGTTTACTATATGGGATTTTTCAATAAACTCAAAAAATAAGCTAGCTTTTGGTTGCTATACATGGCCTAAGTACACATGCAAGTGTGTATATCTAAGCTGGATAAAATTTGTACTTTTTTCAAGCGTAAATATATAATTTAGTGAATCAAACTAACCTGCCCAAAACGGTGGAACACCACAAAGCAATATGTATAGGATTACTCCCGCACTCCAAACGTCAACCTCGGGGCCATAGTTTCGTTTTAGAACCTCGGGAGCCATGTAGTATGGGCTGCCAACAATCTCATTGAATCTTTCACCTGCATATATTTAAAAGATGCAAATTTAAGGAACCATCAAGCAACAATGACACCTTATAATCGAAAATGCTCATATGCATACGACATTATAACTAATCGATGATCTTTACCTGGTTTGAAGAAAACGGATAACCCAAAATCAATAGCCTTCAAGGCCGCTGTTTCTTTCTTGTTTGCAAACAAAAAGTTCTCGGGTTTAAGATCCCGATGCATAACCCCATGCTTGTGGCACATCTGGAATACGATAGAAAAACCATTAAGAAAACGTTGCAATGGAAAAAGATTTAATACATTTTGTAGAAATTGTTGAAGGAACCACATGAACTTTCTTTTGTTTCGTGATTGGAAAATCAAGAAACGGTTTCAAGAACACAATGCCCATAAAAGGGGTAAACAGAAAGTTCAGATTTTTGTAGAAAAAAAACGTTGTGTTGCAAACATAAAACGCAACCACACAAGTAAGATCTCTCAAATTTCAGACAGCAAACTTATTAAGTAGGTAGGAACGTCGATCAATCACCAGGAATCAGAATCGTATTCACATGTGAATAATGTGGTGAATAAGGTATTATGACTAATTAAATTCATGAATTATATAACAAGAATCTTACAAATGATTGACAAATTGTTAAATAATGTCGTATTGAGTCTTCAAAATAATGTGTGCATGTGTGATACTAATCCTAACACAATTCCAATTGCGATGGATTTCGGGCAGCAAAAAGACCTAAAACACAATTAAGGCTACACTTAACAAGCTAGCCATTACTCCATTAGCTGAAAAACTAGCTGACGGCTAATAAGCTAATAAACCAGTCATATCTTTGGTAAAAACTAGTTGATAACGATATAAATTATAAAACAACCTAAAACGTGATGTTACGAAAATTATTAACGATAATACAAGGGGTATAATTGGAAAAAGCCAGGGAAAAAAAAGACCCCAGAGCTTATTGAAATGCTAATCGAAGTATCTTTTCGAAAAGCAGGCTTTGACCAACCAAACAGTAAAAGGGGCTTTTTCAATAAGCTCAAAGAATAAGCTGGTTGCCAAAACATGAGGCAATATGGTCTTCTAAAGTCACCTAAGTTGACTAGTATGATCTACAACCCTCTCAATTAAACCACAAACATAATCACAACCTCCAAAAAGTCAATAATTTCGATTCAAAACACATAAAATTCTCACCTGAATCACCTCCACAATCGTCTTCGTGACACCAGCAGCCGCCCTCTCGGTGTAATGACCTCTGGCCACAATCCGATCGAACAGCTCTCCACCTTCACACAACTCCATAACCAAATGGACAGCACTATCATCTTCATAAGTATCCTTTAAAGTCACAATATTAACATGAGGTGGCATATGCTTCATGATCTCAACTTCCCTCCTCACATCCTCGATATCAACCCTAGTTCTCAACTTCTTCTTCGATATCGATTTACAAGCAAAAACCTCACCGCTCACCTTATCGGTACACATATAAGTAACCCCAAACTCACCCCTCCCCAATTCCTTACCAAGAACATAGGTCTGCTCGATTTCATGGCCAGTTGGGTCTTCCAACACGTACGATTTGTACCCATTAGCTGGAACCGTGCCGCCGTGATCCAACGCAAATGGGTTCGGCTTGTTCTTCCCCTTTTTCTTCTCGAAATCGGAATCGGTGGTGGAAGGTACGGCGCAGCAATTACCCATCTAATTGGCCGAATTCGAGGGTTTGGGAAGCTGAATCGAAGTGGGTGTGTGAGAAATTTGAAGAGAAACGAGAGGATTTTGAGGTGTACCTTGAATCAATTGAATCAATTGGGATGGTGGAATTGGGGGTTTGATGGAATTGGGAAGAGAAAATGGAAGAATTAAATGAAAGGGGGTTTGGAAGGGGGGTTGAAGAAGAGGTTGAAAGTAGGAATTTTCAAGGGAAGAACAGCTCATCCATTATTGATTGATATTTGAGATTGGGGGGTCAATGCTGTTTCGTGGATTGTTCTCACCCTTTAAATCTTTTCTTGTTTTTTTTCTCTCATTTGTTACTTTGAGTGAATTACACTATTGTTTATGAAGATTGTGTTCTTTAACATATGTAGTCCTTGAGGAACAGAATCTTGTTTGTTGTAGGCTGGATTTTAACTTACCTACGTCAACTGAAGCGAGCATTGATGATGGGAAGGACGGAGCAGAAAAAAGAAACAAAAGAAGGGTGTTGGCGGATTGGCGAGGCTGTGGAGTTTTAATCATATCTCACACACGAAGTCCTGGTTTAAGCGATTCAAGATGTTCTAGAAATCCAGCACGCAGACCTACAATCTTCGTATTGTGCGTTTTTTGTAAAATCGATGTGCATTTGGGTTGAAACCGACATTGAAATCGAAAGAATGGTACTGGACGAAAATAAGAGGTGATTAAGTGGTTATGTTATCATTTAATTATTCGGGGGACATTAAGTGTTAAGAGGCACTGAAAATGGGTAGAAAAATAAACGGTCTGAATTATCTTATGTGTTAATGATTTAGACATAAATGACAAATAAGACCAAAAAGCAAACAAGACCTAATTGTTTTCATATAGATTTTCTAAAGTGTAAAACTTAGAGCCAAACATTAAAAAATGCATGCTGATAAAGAATCTAGTGATCATTTTAGTTATTGTATGTATGAAAGGAAAATTGATTAATGACAACATATTTCCACAAACAAGTCTATTCGCAACCTAACCATTAGGGCTACATGTCAGAAATGGCTTCATATAACTTTTAACCGATGATTGAGATAGTAATACCTGAAATATACCACACAATAAATAATTGGCGGGCCTACAACATTATCCATCCTAAATAATATCATAGATTAGCCTTTTACCTATTATCGTTTCTTTCTTTTTGTCTGCCCCTCTAAGAAGAAAAGGAATTTCTGCTATTGACATGGGACGTGAGTATGATTTGTTGATTCACATTGATACCATGAAGATGTCGTTCCTAAGGTTCGTCGTTGGATCCAATAGCTTCTCCATAGGTTAATGTAACCAAAGAAAGTAAAATTCTTGAAACATTCAATCTTACTAATGTACTCTGCGCCATATGGATTGCTAATAGGTTATGATTTCGTTTTTATGCTACGTTTATGGTTTTCGTAACCAACATTAAAAAGCTCCAAAATCAGACATTTATGTTTAAAAAGTAGGGTTCTTGATGTCATTCATGAAAATCTAGGTGTCATTTATAGAATTTAGTTCACTTTAGGGAGTGTGAAATTGAAATTTACATTGAGTTATAGAATATAATATTATATAAATGTGCCACATTTTGTAGCAAGTGAGACCATGAATAATATTTTAAGTTTTTGGCATCCAACAAAGTCCAAAAATAGGGACTTTTCATTCCTTGAATTATTAAGAGATTACAAATCATGCAAATATTTATTATTATTTCTCAATAATTAGATATAAACAATATAAAAACATGGGTTATAATTTATTTAAATGTATCTTAACGTATATTACAAATTTTAAACGCAACTATTTTTAACAAAACTCGATTGATAATAAACTACGATAACATTTATTTTAAATGCCAGAAATACCTAACTTTTCTTAAATTTTAATTTGAGAGGTAGCAATTTTTAATCATAAAATGTGGTAATTGTTTCTGGTCGACATTTATGAGTCATATCAATCAATAATAATTCAAGATGGCAACGTGACCACCTGATAATTAGAAAAATAGTTCATTTTCTAGTTTTGTGTAAACGACATAAAAAATGTATCTTTATTATCTTATTTTGTAAACATACTTACAAAAAAACGCAATTGAAACGTCTATAATTTAAAAACACTGTTCTAGAAGCCTCAATGTTGATGTGGTGCCAATGTGGCAGAGATGCAACTTAACATGTTTTTAAAAGTATGTTTTTCTGACATTTTAAATTACACATTCATTTTTATATGAATTTTTTAAACTAGTGACTTTTTCAAACTATAGACTCTTAAGAAAAATTAAGTTGTGTTTGCCATAATAAAAGTTGAATTAAGGTCATTTTTGTATGCATTTTGTTCTTTAATTTGTTAAATCGTCAAGTCTTATGCTCTCACGTGCGACGTTTGAATTTATAATATCTTGATTTAAAAACATACCATTTATTTTATGTCAATCTTATCATTTTTTTTTTCTGAAAAGGCAATCTAAAAATATAATTATGTGGTCATTTGATTATGATGTTACATTTTTCATTAAATTATAAGGTTATATTTGTCTTCTTTTTCTTCGTCTTGTTTTGACAGGGTTTACATAACTTCATACATCAAAACACATTTCCAAACATTGATTGCTATAACATTTTACTGTTTTAACCCACAAGCTAAAATACTTCTATAGGTTACTATGAAAAGAACAACAAACCTACAATATTAGCTTAAAAAGGTTCATGTTAATCATCCACTCTACTTGATGTACATGTGTTAACTACTCGTATTATATATTAAATTGAATAAAGAAACCGCGGTTGACAAACTCAATAAAAATGATAAGTATAACGGTTACTAGATTCAGTCAGTTGGATATATACTATTATGATAAGTTTTATTTTTATTTTTTTTAAAGTAATAAAACATGCATGTCCTACATAATTAAGTATTTACGTCCATTGTTGCTTTTTTTATATTATTATACTCACCATATTTTGTACTTTTAAAAGTATAATTTGGTTAATACTACATTAACACAAAATTATGATAATTAGAATTGATTTATTATTAGAGAAACTAGGGATGTGTCATTATTTAAGCACCATTAAGATTATAACATCTGATTTTGATTTTAATATTCAATTATGTGATATTCTTTTAAATGAGGGATAAATGAAGTAATTAAAGAAATGTTGAAGGGGGTAAATGTAAATAGAAAAAGGTTGAGGGGGCGTGGATAAACTTATCTAAAGAAGGTAATTAACTGATTAAGAAAGAGGTGCCGGCTAGCGGCAGCTTATATTTTGGTCAACAGAAACTGGCGGCTACTTCCCACGTGTAAAATGTTGAAAAAGGTAAATATTCTTAAGACTTTTAATTGATTTATTCAATTTATTAAACTGTAGGGAAATTAATTTTATTAGTCATTTTTAATTATATGATGATCTTCTCCTAATCAAAAATCTTCTAAAATATTCAAAATAACCAAAAGGTCTACCAAGGGTGTTCGTGGATGGCGGACCTTCGTCACGTAGGAACCACCGCTAAACGGGACCTCCGCCAATAATGAAGGTGGGTAGAAAACGTAAAATTTGTTTCTTGAGTGATCACATTGGATAGTGGGGTTGATTTTTGGCGGAGGTCGCTAGAGGTCCGTCATTATCGATCCATTTGGTTATTTTAGGCATTTTAGGGAGATTTTGGTTAGGAGATCAATCACATAATTAAAAATGGCTAAAAAAATTAAAATCCCTAAACTCTCTGTGTGTGTGTGTGTGTGTGTTAGAAAAATCATCTGACGGGTTGAGTTTAACATGAGAAGTTTATCTAAACTGTCGATTGCTATTAATTCATGTCCTTCCATGAAGTACATTTTAGAAAGGAATTGATCATGTATATCTTATCCATTCTTATCTAATAATTAATAACCACTCTGATTCAAGTGATTCACCTTCGAGAGGTGCGGGTCGATTGGGAGCTGCGTGTCGACCGGGAGGTCGGCATCCACCGGGAGATCCGCGTCGGTCGGGACGTGCGCGTCGATCGGAAGGTGCGATAACCAAATTTGATACAGACATGAAGTTTTACACAACCCCGCATGACCACCTTTAGGGTACCGATTTGGCTCGGGTTTTGACGAGAAAATCAAGGATCAAAGAAAAGTATAACTTGTATTTTTTTATTTTTAGTATTATGAATTTTATTTTAATTATTTATGTTGTTTTTATTTTAGTTATTTATATAGTTTTGTACGCATAGGTTAAAAATCACAAAAAGGTTGTGTACGCATAGGTTAAAAATAAAAACGTGTATACATATATATTTTAATTATTTATATGTATACATAGGTTAAAAATCACAAAAATTTTTAACAGTAGAGGTTAAAAATCACAGTAGAGGTTAAAAATCTTCATGACAGTAGAGTTGAAAAGGTTGTGTACGCATAGGTTAAAAATCACAAAAATTCATATATATGTATACACGTGTGAGTAAGAGAAATAGATGATGACATATGCACCCGACACTTCTTAAACCAATATGGATGTGATGGATGGATTTGGAGGGTATTTTCTGGAAACAAAACATGAAAAGTCCGTGTTATAAAGTTTGGTTGCGAATTTACGATTTTGACCCTCTTAACGCCGTTCGTTGACTAATTCTCCCGCGTATTTACCAATTCTCATGCGGACTTCTCGAATGACCACAAATTAAAATAAAATGAAAATTATCAAATATGTTAGAGTAAATTACAGTTCTGGTCTATATAGTTTATCAATATAACGCTTTTCATCCCTGTAAGTTTGAAAATAAATAATAGTTAGTTTCTGAAATCATACTTATTTTTGTTTTAAAAAAAAACAGCATCTTTAAGTTAATAGTTTTTCTTTTTTAACGTTCGTTGTAGTAAAAGATCAAAGCCATACACTTTTGTGAACCATGATAACCATGTTGTATTTTAAAAACTATGCGAAACAGAAAGTATTATAACCAATAAATCATAAGAATCAAAGTTGTAGTTTACTTAAAAAAGTATTTTAATAATATTCAGAGTGGATTACGTTTTTCATCTTTGTAGTTGTTTAAAATTGCAGATCTGATCCATGTGGTTTTAAATTCAATTCTGGTCGTTATGGTTTATTGCTTATTTGTATTTTGGGACCTAAGATTAATTACTGCTTCTTAAATATAAGAAACTACGAAGAAAAAAAAACAATCATGTATAAATCATAAAGAGAGCTAATGGGCTTATAGTTCGGCGGCATTTGCTGTGTTTATAAGGTGTCTCCATCCCTTGTGGTTGTGGTTGGAGTCCCGTCGTGGATAATAGTGTAGATTTAGGAGTAGGTTAGTCGGGTGTGTGTGTGTGTGTGTAATCTGCCGTTCAAAAAAGATCATAAAGAGAAAAATAATATTAATTACTGGAAAAGATAAAAAACGTAATTACTATATTCTTTGGAAAAATTAAAAAATTAAAAATACAAATTTCGGCGGATTATAAAGATAAAAAACGTAATTACTAAATTTTAAATAGAAAACCACATTCTTTGGAAAAATGTTTTATTTTTGCATGGTTATTATCGTAATTAAATCCAAGTGGTTTTGTTGAGTTTAATCTTAATTTTATATATTTGATGTGTAAAAAAAATATAGACAACCATAAAATTAGCATCGTATGATGAAAAATAAAGTTGAACATGAAACAAAATTATGTTTTCAAGTTATCGATGCGAACACATAACTAATATTAAATAAATAGGTTTATTAAATAGATAGGTTTTCCTGTTTCAAAATTGTTTTTTCTTTCGTGTTTGGTTAGTGCATACCAAGTCTTTGGGGGCCCTTTTGACTTAAAACAAGTGGTTTTCTTCTCGAACGTCAAGTTTGACTAAAAGTCAAACGTACAATTAAGCAAGCCAATGTTACAACCAACTATATCTCTTCTCTATTCGAATCATACAAGTTGGCAATATTATTTTAACATAACACGCTTATCCCATTTTCAAATTTATTATTCCAAACAATATAAACCCTAAGTATTATATTTCTTAGAAACAAGAATAAAGACAAAGCTTTCGTTATTATATTTTAATTTACAGCTGATATCCGACAAAAAATATTAAAGCATGGATATCGACTATCCAGATAAGTTATCAAGTAGCATGCAGAAAATGGTAACATTTTAAATGAAAAGTGATCGAATAAGAATCTAAACTTTTTGAAATATATTTGTGACCTGTAAATTTGGTTAATGAGATATTTTTTTAATAGAAAAATCGGGATGATCTATTTACTTACATGTATGGAGAAATATTGTTCCTAAACATTTTTCTTAAGAATTATGTTTGATTTTCCTTTTGAGCAAATCGATCTCCCTCTCCCTTTATTAACAAACACGTCTCTAAACTTGTAAAATAAAAGAGGTATACAATCCATCTCATCAGCAACAAGGCTTGTGGCGTAGCGGTAAGACCTGTGGGGGATATGGATGGTATCTCATTAACCCAGGTTCGAATCCCTTCGTGCGCATCTTGTGGCCAGGCTTACGGCCGAATTTTCTTTCAGTTCTATATTGCCAAGGATGTAGTCTAGGCAAAGCCTAGATGAACCTTATCTAAAAAAAAGTATAATAAACTAGTTAAACAAATGAAATATACCATGATATGGAGAATACAAAAGGTATGCATAAAGTACAAATACAAGTAGACAAATTATATCAATCCCTTCACAACATATTTCCAAAATCTTGTTATAAAATATACCAAAAGAATATATCCATCCTAGTATTAAAGGAATATACCAAAATTTTATTTCATTTGCAATTACAAAGTAATCCACCATAAAGTAGAAGTCTTAGGCCATGTGTGTTCAACCCTCCTAACCCCACTGTCACATTAGCTGCCACATCAGCTTTTCTCCAACCCTCCCATTAACCATCTGAAAGACTGAAACCCTCTCTGATTAGTACCCAACTCTCTCAACCCTCTCATTTAATTAAAAACACCCCTCACACACACCACACACACAACACAAGCCGATGTGAACGATGTGGGCAACTATCTAGCCTCTCGAACCCGCCGAACTCGCTGCGCCCGACGGGTTCAAGCCCGCTAAACCCAGCCCCGCGATACGCATGACCTTATTGGATGCTCACCTCCATCTCTAAATTAGACATTACCTTTTAATTGCAAATGACATATTTTTAATATATTTCTTTGTTAGTGGTATAGACATATATTTTCGAATATTCTCTAACTAGAATAACTTCTAGTATATTTTGTGAATTTGAAGCATATGAAAACTTTATATATTTAGTTATGCTTTTGGTATAAATTTTGTATGTTTCAGAACTACTAAAAGAATTGATATATTTATTGTTTAATTGATTCATTGTACTCACTTGTTTACAAAATAAAATTATTCCTTTTTATAAGTTCAAAGATTTATTTCATTGTATGTTTAAATAATTGTTCAATAGTTTATATACAAAGATCAAAAATTTAATCAAACAATATTTAAAAGTGTGTGAGGTCTTTTTTCCATATTTTTAAAAGATTTTATCATATTAACCAATTTAATAGATCACAAGAATGTACTTAATTGATTTCAGAAGATTTAAGGATTTATTTGTTTAAAAGAAATGAGACTTAATCATTTAAAATATTCTAGTTTAGAATTAATATATTTATTTGTTTAATTGGTTCATTATACTCACTTGTTTACAAAATAAAATTATTTCTTTTTATAAGTTCAAGGATTTATATCATTGTATGTTCAAATGAATGTTCAATAGTTTATATACTAAGATCAAGGATTTAATCGAACAATATATGTAAGTGTGTGAGGTCTTTTTTATCCCAGACTTTTTAAAGATTTTACCATATTAACCGGTTTAATAGGTCACAAGAATCTACTTAATCGGTTTCAGAAGATTCAAGGATTTATTTGTGTAAAAAACAGGACTTAAGCATTCAAAATATGCTAGTTCGTTGAGGTTTCTTCGCTTTTCGCTAAAAATATTTACAATATGTAAAACAATGTTGTGGAGGCATAGGACCCTATCCGAAGAAACCGAAACCTCTTTAAGTTCCTTAATTATCAACGTGTTCTATTACAGTCACACTTTGGAATGCCCTAGAAGTGGTCAAATCTGTCCTCATAAACATGTGTGTAATATCTAAAGTCGATTCTTGGTGAATCCATAATTTACTTGTGATGGGGGCTAGACGCACAAAACTTTCTTGCCAAGGGGACAGTACCCAAACCGACTCTCACACAGTGGCTGTCAGACTCGAACCTTTGTTTGTGTCTACAAGTATACCATCTCATAACCAATTGTGCTACAACCTAGGGCTAAGGATTAGCCTTTTGAGAAAAGGGATTGAGGAGTTTCTTACCCGACGCTTCCTTGTTTGAACTTGGTAACAATACTTTTTTTCATACTTTTAGCGATAAGTGCCAGATCATTGATGAATGCCAATGATCTAGCCTTTGTAAACTTCCACTTCGGGTGTGATAAATAATTGTCCTCATTCTTGAGAACTAGCTAGAGCATAAGAAATTGTCTTTCCATCCTCGAAAACAATATATGCGGTGATGACAATGGTAAACAAGTAATTTAAACAAAAAAAGCTTCCAGAAAAGGAAATGTTGCAATTTTTGTGCAGCTAAGGAAGTAAGGGAATTTCCAATAGTTTCTTCATAATTTCTTCAAAATAAAGGAGAAAAAAAAATATTACATTCAACTTCAAAAGTTTCTTCTTTTTGGAATTTTTGATATTGATTCAATTATTGAAAATCCAGCTCATTGAATACCCTAACAAGTTTTTATAAAATAGTATTTTTATATTCAAAATTTAATTTTGGAGATTTCTTCTCTTTCACACGTGAAAAAATTTTTCTTCTCTCTCACGTATTTTCTCCATTTTGGAGAATGTTTTAAAGGCTCTACTTGATTAAGAACAACTTCACAACCAATTTTAGAGATCTTGTTGGAGATGGTCTAATATTTTTGAGGATTTTAGTTACCAAGGATTCAAGATCACAGGTCAATATATCGTCTGCCCATTGTCCATGACTATCAAAAATTGTGTTGAGAATTGATGTTCCGCGAGATGCAATCAAAATTGCGTTTCGCAGACCAAGGAGTTCAAGAGTCGGTAGAGAAGAGATATATCATATTTACAAGCGGATGCATGTAATCAAGGCTACATTTTGTTGGTCCTCATTTACATGATAAAAAAATGGAACAAAATCGTAAATAATGAATAATGTTTTGCAAGTCAACTACCAAAAATTTCATAAAGAGCACCGATTGATTATTGCCCCAAAAGTACTTTTGTTACTATAGACCCTAACCTCCATCTTGGGATCTAGTCTCAGCAAAGATGAGAAGTGTGAGTTTTCCCGTATATAAAATTATGTAGATCTAAAATATTAGAAAAGACTAGCAAGTAGAGCAATTCACATAGTTAAGCCCTTGCATATCAGACATCTGTTCACAACTTTTACCAAGAAGTTCAACAACCAACCCCATATGTTCTTCAAGCACCTCCAACAGTATCAATCTACAAGGATTATGTATAGCTCTAATTTTGGATTGTACTATTATACAAATATTCACAAACATTGCAAAATGAGTATGATGCTACCCCCGACCATATTGGTCTTACAACCATATTGGTCTCAAGGGCATGTGGGTGGTACCCCGTACCCAGAGTCGAATCCAGACCACCACTCATTCTATAAAGATGTCTGTTTCCTTACCCCACTAGGCTAAAGGGAGAACATGGGCACCACAAAGACCCACAAAAGAGTATTTGTTATAGAAGGTAACATTATCATAAAGTGTACATGCTTGTGCATATGTCAAGACAGTTTTAGAAAAGTTTTGAAGTATATAATATTTATATACCACAAATACTCACGTCCACTCCTCAATTAGCGAGGCCTAAACCCCCGGATTGGTACATATTAGAAGAGTTCATAGCATATACCCATGCCCTATATTGAAGAAAAATAAATCAATCCTCTTGTTAATTACTTTCTAAGGTCCCACCATGAATGGTAATTTTCATATAAGATGAGAAGAAATAGTTGTATGTTCTTCATACAACATATTCGGGAAGGGTAGGATGTACGTTATGGGGTAGAGGAAAATCTTGTAAATAGACAATAAATCAAATCCCTTGAATACTAAAACCGACTTTCGAATGTTCAGATGAAGAAAGATTGGTCAAAAAATCACAAGGATCTAGTAGTATATTTGTTCAAATAGTTTGAAAATGGTCGTTTACTTGGTACGTTGTTTATGTTGGGGAAACTTGCAAAATAATATATTATAAGTTCTATCTATGTTCAGCCAAGTCTTAGGAAGAAGAGAAAATCTCTATTTTGATAGCTTTCACCTTGTCACACACATAGGTGAAAAAGTCAAACATAAGTGGGTATATAAGTGAGACCATTTTCTATTTATTAACTTGATAAATTGAAAATGGTGGGGGACCACAAGGGTGCACCGCACCCTTAAGCTCGCGACAGTGGGGCAATGTGACTTTGCACTTCAATTCTATTTTCGATAGGTTCTTTAGTGACAGCCACAGCTTTGAATGCAACAGTTTGGTAGGATTATCAAACAAAATGCGATGATTCACGTATGATGACACTTGTTCATCAACAATCCCAATGGTTCACATGGGGTTTGCTTGGAACAGATGTGATGGTCCAGAAGCGTAACTTTTGGTGAACGTTAACTTTAGTGGTCATTGTTGGAAGCGATGGTTAGAAGCGTTGGAAAGTGGTATCTTTCACAAAAATGTCATATCGTGATTTGGTTAAAAAAGCTATCATATTTTTCTATCTATACCTATCCTTAATCACCAAAATAAATATCTCTTATATACCAGATTACTATATGTTGTATTGCTATAGGAAAAAATAAACTTTTAGCTCCAAGAAATCCTTGCAAACTCAATAATTCACTGGGATTATCATCACTAGGGCAGTGTTGATAATAAACCTACACACATTGCATCATTATATCTTGAAGCAATTCGTCAAAATCCCAAAACACATTCGATGGGGGCAAAATTTTCTTTAAGGATAGAGAGATCTCGCCTTGAAGCAATAAAGTAGTAGATTCCATTAAGCTGTTTTATGCCTTTTATTATATATTTTGAATTTATTTCTCTGCAAAACTGACATTACCTAACATCATTAATACCACATATGGCACAAATATTACTAGCCTCCACCCTTTCTACGGGAGCCCTATAAAATTTCTCAAACACAAATAGTTCGATGACTTTTCCAAATATGCAGATTGTAAATCCGAAATGCCGAAACAACATTAAGAATATGGTTATGGACACAACAGATAGCGAAACAACACTGGGGCCACTCAGGATTTTTCTAGCTATCTTTATATCCCCATGAGATTAGTCGAGGTGCGTACGCGCTTCCCTAGAAACCCATGGTTAACAAAAAAAGGGCCCTATGGAATATACTTAGGGTCAGCCGAAAGCTCTCAAATAAAGAAAATACAAAATATTTTAGGGTTTGTAACAATGTAGAAATGATATTAGACCATCTCTGTTAGTAGAGGTGCATAAAAAACCGAAAAACCGAAGAAAAAAAAACCGAAATCGACTTTTTTTAACCGGTTTGGATCCTAACCGAATTGGTTTTTAAAATAACCAGTTTTTTACCCGGTTTGAGCTATCGAGAGGGATTGGTTTGGATACCGGTTCAATAACTGGTTTTTTTCTAACCGGTTTTCGAGGTGTTTCATATTTTGAAAAATATAGCCACTGGGGATACTTGCTACTAGTCGTTGCCAAACGGTCATAAGACCGTTTAAGCCCCTAAATTGTTCCAAAATTCTCATTTATGACCCCTAAGGGAAAATCAAATACACACCAATTAATTCATACACACTTACACACCAATCATAGCCCTTGAA
>LUCG01297362.1:0-10479 GCA_001633085.1 Carthamus tinctorius
ATTTTCTAAAAAGAAATAAAGCTTGATTTTGACTTTAAATAACTCATTTTTAAGCGAAACAACCTCCGCTATTGTAAATCCTATTAGCGGATAAAGGTCTTTTTTCCAAGTTTTAAAATAACTCCGCTATTAGTGGGATGTGTTTTTTAGCAGAGGGTCGTCAAAAAGTGGTTCTCTCCTGTTAGTGGATATGATTTAGCAGATTTTATGGTTATTTTGGTAGTTTTTGAGAGAAAAAGAAAGTGTTAAGAGGTATTAAAGATATTTAAAAATGGTTAAAATAATTAATTTCTCTAATTTTTTTAAAATGTAATATTTTAGGAGAAATTGGAATTCACATGTGGGATTATAATCGTATTTCATTTGAATAATTTCTTTAAAGAAAAAGACATCAAATTAAGCCTATTTTCAAAGCTGATTTTATAACAACTTTCTACTAAAATACAAAATACAAAATGTAAAAATACAAATATAAATATATCAAATACAATAATTTAATACGTAATAAATCAAATATGCGATAATATATAACTCAAGTCAAATTTAATAAAAGAAGAACTAACATTACAATCGGCTATACCTTGGATTATTCAATTTGGGTTACTTAGTTTTAGCTTCTTTTTTTTTTTAAATTACCTGATAATCAAGCTGATTTGGCTTCAGTTTAACCAATTTTAGATTTTTGAGTTTTGATTATTCGTTTTAGCAAGAATCAAATAATTACAGCCTCATAAAAACATGAGACCAAAATCTCTTTAAAATACGTGCAAAGTTTATTTGTAGTATCAAAACAAAACCCAATATTCTTACCTAGGTGAAAAGTAAAAAAACTAAGTCAAATTCAAAAGGTTTCCCTTTCCTCTGTCAAATGCTAGATTCGAAGCAAAAAAGACTCATTTTAGATTGTGTATCTTTTTTAGATCGAACACAGGACAAGTGTATACCATGACGCATAAGCAAACATGCTTTTTGTTGAAAGCGTTTGAAATATGCCAAGTGTTTTGTTCATCTTTCTTGAATTCAATTCAAGATCTTCAATCGGACATATGTCTCATCGAATCGTTTTAGTGTTCTTTTAACTTTAATTTTTCTAGCTATCAGTTTTGTTAAATGTGATAGGTTCGACCCAAGATGAACTCTAATAAATAAGTTGGAAAATGTGCTATTTATAAGGACACTTGCACACCAATTTGTAAGGAGCACATAGATGAGTCGAATGATAGGTGTCATTTGCATGAAGAACCTATTCTACTAAGACCTCGTTTGATTTGCAGGAATGGAATGAGTTTGGTGGGATTTGGATTTCAAATTCATTTCAATCCCACGTTTGGTTTGTAGGATTATTCGGATTTAAAATTCCTGAACATAGGATTCTGAAATCCCAATGAGATGGCTAGGATTTTAAGGATTTCCTAGGAGTTGTATATAACAATGTTTTAGATTATGTTAAAAACACTTGTTTTTTTTAAAATAAGTTAAATAATAAGTAATATAATTATTTTTATATATTTTTTAACGATTTTTTTAATAAATAACGGGAGTTCTTATCCATTCTAAATCCTACAAACCGAACACACAAAAGGATTCCAAATCCAAATTTCTTCAAATCGAAATCTCTGTATGAAATCCAATCCATTCATTCCATTCCCTGCAAACCGAACATATCCTAAGTTTTGGATATGTTATTTTTGGTTGGCTCTATCATCAAATCTAGATAGGTGAATCCAACGTTTTCTCACATATCGTTTACTTATTTTTTTCTTTTAAATTATGAATTACAAGTCAAGGGTCTTCATGAAAATATACTTTTAATCCTTGGAGATGATTAACGTGTTTAGTTTTTAGGTTTACAAGTTAACAAATTAAATAAAGTTAAACAACTTGACACATCATAAGCTCGTAATAATAAAGAGTTATCAATGAAAAAATACTTGCGATGAGTATTTTCGGTTGTCATAAAATTATTTTGAAATATAAGCTTTTGTTGCTTATACATTTTGATATAATGGTTGGCTTTCAATATTTAATTCTCAAAACATGGAAAGATAAGCTTTTGCCTTATGTATGTGCTAAAATTTGTTTAAGCATTCTTGGAGATAAATTTCCAAAATTTAACCTATAGAAATACAGACATCTACAAGGCTTTGCTTTGAATATTCATTTCGAAAAAATTGCAGCTTAAATTCTACACAGTTAACGGGTTGTTTTGTTTTCTAATCTAGATGTCTGTAATAACTTCTTGTTGACATTCACATGGTCCTGACATAATTCTTTTGGATTATAACTAAACCATTTTATCCAATTTTTTAAGAATCTTTGTCAAAACTCTCCCACACACACTTCAATCTAATATTCAACATATTAGAGTGCATTTGAATATAGCTCATCCATCCAATTAGATGTTCATATCACTATTGTTCCTCTCTTACTAATACTTGTCATTTGTAGTTGGTGCGATATTAGGGGATTGGTCCATTTAAGCTTTTGCTAGAGTAAAGAGTGTGTACTTATGATTGTACAAACATTGTTCTACAAAGAGTGTTTTAGGGTAGCCTCGTAAAAAAGAACCAACAACACTGATGAACCAATCTAAATTGACCCTATTAAAGGGCTATTTGTCAGTAGTTGTTGCATGTTTAAGTGGTCAGAATGATTAAGAGGCTTTATGATATTATGCAAAATGAAATATGGTTGTTTGATAATTGGTTAAAATGAAATCAGAGCTCTGAATGGTTAAGGGAGACCCATGATGCAAAATCATTAAAAGGGTTTTAGAATCATTAAGAGATGATCTTTTTTTTTATCAAACAAGATTTACCTTTTAACGATTCATAGATTGTCTTTTAATAAAACTGTTAAGAGCTAAACAAACAATCCCTAACTCTTATTTAAAATCTTTATTTTACATTTATTTATTTAAACGTGGAATGAAAAATTTAGAAATGAAGATGGTTTCAAGCAACAAAAAGAACCTTGGATGACAATCACAACTCAAATAGATGTATAATATTTTAATGCGGTCCCAAAAGGATTTGGTAACTTTACCAAATTGTAGTGGGTTCATTTTCATGGAAATGAAATAATAAGAATTTTAAAAGGGCAAAGTATACTCAACATTGCTTTTTGGAAGCTTAAGAGGATATTTGTACATGGGCTATTTCTGAAAAATACTATTTTGCTATATTATCTAAAAGGGTTAGAGACTTATAAAGGTAAGGAATTATTAAATTTCATCACATCTTATTATTATTGAACTATTTTTTGTATTTAATATATCATTGAACTCTTTGTAATTGTTCACATGATACCATTATGACCGTTTATAATTCGTTTTCCCGGTTTGGTGTATTACGTGGCAATTACTTAACACATGTGGCAATGACATGACGTGTTAAATGACTTATAAGGGTAACAAACTATTCTGTTTGATCATATTTTACCATTGAACTTTTTTTGTACTCAATATACCATTGAAATTTTTCTAATTGTTTAAATGTTACCATTGAACTTTAATCTTCCCTTGAAAACCATTGTTTTTCATCTCTTATGATTTTGAAACCCTTGGTTTTTGGAATCGATATAATTTGATTGATTCTCGNGTGAGAATATGTGGAACCCCTAGATTAATCTCCAAAAGAGCCCTTGAGGAGAGAATGGGGGTTCCAACATATATAGTGAAGATTTGGTCCAAGTATAGCCGATGTGGGACTCTAACACTTGATTCTAGTCTTTTGTCACAGAATGACTTTTCGTGGTGAATGATGTGTTTGTCTTAACTTAGATGATAAAAAGATGTTTTTATGTTCTGAATGATGCAGTGTTGGCATGATTAGAACAAAAATGAAGGCCATTGGTAATCTGATTATATTGCACAATGTTTTTTTTATATAATTGGTGCGTTAAACAACAGTCATGTTGGAATGGGTTAAAGAATCAATAAGAATTTCCATTACTACCATTTAAATTGTATTTCTACTCTATGCATTGAGTATTAATGCATCCAACATAAATGACACATTTCTATCCCTTGGATTCCAATTATAAAGATAAAGATGGACTAGGTAACATTCGAACAATTATAAAAAGTTCAATGGTATATTGAGTACAAAAAAAGTTCAATGGTAAAATGTGATCAAACAGAATAGTTCGTTACCTTTATAAGTCATTTAACATGTGATGTCATTGCCACATGTGTTAAGTAAGTGTCATATAATACACAAAACCAGGAAAACGGGTGATATCCGGTCAGAATGGTATTATGTGAACAATTAGAAAAAGTTCAATGCTAGATTGGGTATAAAAAGAAGTTCAATGGTAACATGTGATCAAAATCAATAGTTGGTTACCCTTATAAGTCACTAACCCTATTTAAAATTTAGAATTAAAATCAAATTTTGGTTTTGTTCCAAACTTATTACCTAACTCCCAAAATCTTATTATTTTGGCTGGAGGAAATTTATAACAAATAATTCATGTGGCTTATAACAATTCTGGTTTTCTTTACTTGATTTTTAAAATTACGCTTGGGTTTCATATTTGTAGTAATAGGTGTTATATAAATACCCAGGATTCTGTTTTTTTTGTTTTGTCCTCAATTAAATTTATAAATGGTATGTTGTTCATAAAATACTTGACTCCACAAATGTATTGACATGATTGAAACTTTTTCAAAATGTAATATTTAAGGTGACATGAGAGGTGCGATTGAATCATAATTTCACTAATTCATTTGACAACGACATCAAATATAGGGCATTGTCAAAGTTATTTTTTATTAAAAAGAATCTCCTAAAGTACAAACATATAAGATTGCAAATATAAATACATCAAATACCATAATTTGGTACATAAGAAATCAAATGTGAAACAATATATAATCAAAATTAGATTTATAAACAAAAACTAAGTTCAGAATATTGATTATACCGAGTTATCTGCATCATTCGATTTGAGTTATTTCGTTTTTAACTTTCTTCAAACTACTCGATAATCAGATCGGACCGGCTACACTTTAACCGTCTTAGATTCTTGGGTTCCGGTTATTCAGTTTAGTAAGAATCAAGTTATTACAACCTTAAAAGAATGAGATTAGTATCTTCTTTAAAGACATGTAAAGCTTGTTTGTAGTGTCTAAAACAAAACCCAATATTCTTGCCTATAATGAAAAGTAAATAAATGTGTCAAATTGGAAAGATTTCCCTTGTGTAAAATGCTAGATTCGAAGCCAAAAAAGGCTTATTAGAGATTGTGTATCTCTTTTAGATCAATCATGGGACAAATGAATACCATGAGGGAGAAACAAGTATTCTTTTTGTTACTTTTATATGAAAGGAGTTTAAATATTTGGGTTAATATAAGTTTACCTTTTAAAATCTAAAATTATGGTGTTCATCCATTTTGATATAAGGTTTTTTACTTCCAAAATCAATTCTTAAAGCATGAAAAGATAAAAAAAAATAAAAATATGAGTTAAAATTTGTTAATATTTTTGTTGAAAGATTTGTAAAAATCTGATCTAGAGAAACCTGGACATCTGCAACGTTTGACTTGGGACATTTACTTCGTAAAAAGTCAGTATTTACAACTTAAATCCTTACCGTCAATGGGTTGTTTAATTAGATTTTCTAATCTAGATGTCTGCGATGGCTATCTTGTCAATATTTGCATGTTGTTATGACATAACTCTTTTACATTATAAAAAAACCATTTTGTCCAGTTTTTTAAAAGAATCTTTGTCACAACTCTTTTATGGTCGGAGTTCAATTTTTTTAGTGTTGATAAAAGCTACTCATATTGATATTTTTGGTATATATATTTGATATTATGGGTTAGAGTTGCTTTCACAGAGTTCAATCAAATATTCAAACATGTTAGAGAGCAAATATAGGTCATTAGCCAAAATGATAAACCAATCTAAGTCAAGCATGTTAATTCTTATCTAAGCTCATTATTTTACATATGAAATAAAAAATATTTAGAAAAGAAAATGGTGTTGATGAACAATTTTTTTTTCTTTTTGTTTTTGTTTTTCTTTCTTCTCCAAACAAAAGGAACCTTCCTTGGATGACAACGACAACTCAAATAAGTGAAGGAATATTTTAGTGCGGCACAAAGAATTTGGTAAAGTTTACTAAACTTAGGTGGTTTCATTTTCATGGAATGAAATAATATTATTTTTAGAATGGCAAAAGAAATACCCATCTTTGCCTTTTTTTAGTTAAAAAAGATCATTTCCAATAGTTGTTATATTAAAATTAAAAAATTTTGATTGTTCTATAAGATTTTTTACTTTAATAGTTATGTTTATATCATATGTTAAAATAACGAAAAAAGAGAGAAAATAAAAGTTTTTAAAAACTAAAGAAAATTTTAAAACCCAATAGAAATAATATTTTAATTTTTCACGGATAAAAGACATTGAGGGCTTGAAGTAAAATGTAATCTCTTGTTAAGGTATAGATTATTTTAATAAATAATTAATGTTGTAATCTCTAAAATATAATAGTTATTGGAGTTGGAAATAACTCTTTATAGATATTTTAACTTTTAACATGTTTTTTTTTCTTTCTCCAATTAGAATTGAATTTACGTATGCACCCCTTGTAGTTATGTATTTGATTAGAATAATTGGTAGAGAAACATGAAAAGGATACTAGGTTAACAAAAATTAAAAAAGAAAGAATATAGAATTGGAAGGATAAAAAGTAACGTAAAAAGTAAAAATGAGAGATGATTCTTGAAACGTGTTTGATTTGAGGTTTTAGAAGCTTTACCGGCGAATGAGAAATTACTAAATTAGGATGATGATGATGATGATGATGATGATGATGATGAAGAGTTCAATTAACCTCAAGAAATAAAATCATCAAATTTGTACAAAGAAAAAAAATAAATATAAAAACAATATAAAAAAAGAAAGTGACCAGAACACTTAAATCACAACTCTTGATACCTGCTCACTACAAAAAACGAAATTTGTAACGAAAATGCTAATCACAAAGTGTCTGTTGTATGTATTAAAATTGAGTGATGAAAATCAAACTTTTCATAAACTATTAAACTACATGAACGGTTCTTGTAAGTTACTCTTATTGGACTCAACATTATGGATGTGATGAAAGCACAATGTAACATTTGATCAAACACTTAAATTGTTTGAGGGTTGTGATTCGTTGTTGTAGTATCAAACTAACAAAGAGGATCCCAAATGTTAGATGATTGATCTAAGTTGTATAGGTTCCGATGGTCCAAGATCCAAAAACAAAAGGAAGATCCAATTCTGAGAATATCCAAAATTTAGCTTGTAATTTAGATAGACAATAATCTGTCCAAATAGGATTTCTACTGTAATATGTTTAAGTCCTATTTTGTAACCTGGTGTCCTGGTCCTACAGCAAAATCGAAGGCTAAATAAAGAGAAGTTAGACCGATGCCACAAGCGGATGATGAGTCATCTAGCCGAAACAAAGACTAGATGTCAAATAGTCGGATAGGTTGACAAATACTATTGAGTAAGGCTATTTAGATTGAAGACCTACGAACCAAATTTCACTCGCCCACTTTTGCCAACTCTATGCCCAACATGTCAACCAAAGTAAATATAAAAAGGTTTATGTTTTACTTACTCCATTGTTCCCTCCAAGCACACAAGGATAAGTTAGAATAACAAATGCCCAAATATTATCAAATGGTTAATATGAAATTACAATGGTAGATGGATCAAAAAATCAACGAAGGCATGTGTTAAGTTATTGCTGCATTAAGTACATGAACTCTATAAAAGGCGATATTTAATTATATCCAACTTGTTTGTTTGAAGAGCTTATACGTGCAAATTCTCGCAAACTGGAACCTTAACCCTCTTAAAGTAGGGATGAGATTGGGACCAGACTGGCACCGAACTGGTTGGTACTGGATTTTTTTGGGACTAAAAAGCAAAACCGAACTGTATGTACCGATTCGGTCCGAAAAATCGATACTATGACCACTTAGGACCGAAAATATGAAAATGTATCAAATAAATATAAAGATCAAGTGCAAACCAAAATATCTTCATAATATTTCAAATATGTTATTAAAAGTAATCACAAACCAAAATATCTTAATAGGTGAATTCTATTCATAGAGGGGATTTTAACCAAGAACATAATTGAAAAAATGTGCAAAAAATAAATACCTGACTCTGATCTATGGGGATGCAAGAAAACTGAATCTTGAATAATTTGTCAATTTTTTTATTTGTATGGTTTTTGATGGTTATGTGGGGGAGATTTTTTTATGGTTATAAATTTTTTGAAGAATATATGGATACTATCTTCCATAAGTATACTATCCAAAAACTGGGTTTTATCAAACCTTAGAATCAAGCTATTAAAGTTTTTTTTTTTTTTTTTTGATGAAATCAGTTTTAAGAATTATTTGAAAAACAAACTAAATCTATTAGCGACTATCATCAGATTACAAATAATGCTACCCATCCATATGTATAATACTATTTTATTTAATCTACTTACTAATAAAATTCTTTAATGTAAACCTGATTTTATTTTCAATCACTACAATTTTTGGCCTTAAAATGGCAAATAAATTATAGATAATGAGATATGTGTGTTTCATTTTGTTTATTTCATTTGACTTATATGTCCTATTTTTTTTATACACATCTGGACATTTTCAATGTGTTAGGATCAAAAGTCATAAAACAAAAATATTAAATTAAAAGAAATCTAAAACATGCTCAAACCACTATCATATAATTCTTTTTAGCAAGAGGATTTAAATTAATGACCTCTAAAAAGATTTCACCGTATCTATGTTTTATATATTCAATGTATTTGAACCATCCACCAATGAAATTCGTATAATAATTTAATTTAGTATCTATGGCATAAATTTAAAAGTATTTACAAACTATTTATCAAAAGCCTGACATATAAATCACAATTTCATCACAAAATTTATGCTATATTTAATCTAGATATTGGAAAAAAAATATTATTGATTTACAAATTATCTATACACACTAAGTGGCTATTTATCAAATTTCTATTAAATCCATATAGATAACGCTTAGATAAAAATATGGTGGTGTTTATTTTTCCTTGTGAATTAAGTTGGTGTAAATGACTATTTTATCCATGAGTTTCTATGCACATCTCTTTCATCAAACTGATCGTGATCCTTTATTAACCAAAATTTCAATATAGTTTTTGAATAAAAATCGAATAATAGCAATCCCAAAAAAAATATCCATAAAAATTGAAATTGGTGATTTTGGTTCTATATTGTGGGAAGAAGAAAAAGCCAAAAAAATATACAGAAAAATGAAATCCGTGATTCTGGGTTTGGGGTAAAGCAAAAAAACCAAGAAATATCCAAAAAAATAAAGAAAATGAAATTGATGATTCTGGGTTTTGATTGTGGGAAGAAGTAAGAGCATCTCCAATGCTAAAATAAGCAAAAAATTGCTTTTTTTCTCTACACCTCTCCGACAGCATTGCTATCTTGTTTGCTATAATAGAAAAAACTTCAAAGTTTCCTAAATTTAGAAAATTCTCTAAAACTTATTAGTAGGAGAGAGAAATGAATATTTAAAGTGCATTGGGATAGTAAATTATAGAATATTATAATAACATAATTTGAGTTAAAGTTTCTAAAATAGAAAATCTGTTGGAGTTGGATGTATATCTTTTTAGAGATTTTAATTCTCTATTTTAGCAAAAGATATAGAAAATTTGTTGGAGATGCTCTAAAAAACCAAAAAATATCACAAAAAATAGGGGTTTCGATTATAGGTCTTGAATCTTGGTGATTTTGGGTTTTGATTGTAGGGAGCAGAGAAGAGAGGGTCGTCGATTGCAGGGAAGAGATGCTTGTCTATCGAGATGAGAGAGAGATGGTGACCAAGGAAGCGAAGTCGCCCCACAGAACAGACTGTCAGCGAACAGCACAACAGAGAACCGACGGTCGTCGGAGAAGGAGAAGGAGGCCGGCGAACAGCAGCGACGGTAGATGAGCAAAAGATGGCCGACGAACACCACTGCCGAGCATGTTGAAGAAAGCGTCTAGGGATTTGGTTGTGGGTTTTCTTGCTAGTAGCCTCCTGAAAGAGAATGAAAATGCCCTTTTGTTTTTTAAATTCTTATTTTTAACAAGGGTATAATTGTAAAAAGATGTATGAATGGGGACAATTGATCTCCACCATATGTGCGAATTAGCCATGGTATGAGTCATTAAATCGTAACTAAACATCCTTATATGTCTGTGCCCATTAAGTTGTTAGCACGCACACCCTAAATCAAATCACTATAAAAAATTACATAAGAGGGTATGTTCAAATACAAAAAGTATAAATTAAACATGAAATGTAAATACAAAATAACATGTTACAAAAGATAAATATAGTAGAACTTTTAAATATAAATATATAGGGGTGGGTTCAAATGTGAACCACTTTTTGGTTGTGAACGTGAGGACAGC
>LUCG01297425.1:0-21429 GCA_001633085.1 Carthamus tinctorius
ATTGTTAATTCATTAAGTTAATTCCGTAGCTTGTTTGAATTTGATTTTCTGGTTCTTGTTTAATCATTAAACCGATCCCACATCGCTACCTCAAATAAATATAGTCTCTTCTTTCTTTATATATTATTTGAAAGTTATTCTTTTCATGTTGTTAAGGTGATAGAGCTCTTGGAGAATCATAAGCTTTGAGGAGTCATACTTTCTACTGTGCAACTTCATCAACTGCTACACTATCACCTTTGGAATTGGTACACTTACATGTCTTATATGGTTTCAAGAATCAAGATTCTATTGTGCCACATTTTATCACCAAAATATTCAAGTTGGCAAATGTATTCTTCATGATGTGGCTACACATCTTTATCTTGTCAGATCTTATGTTAGCAGTGTCGTATGATATTCAAACAGATAATTATTTACATTCCTTTTCGTGGAGTAACACAAATCAAGTACAAGTCCTAATTTCATATATGTTTTTCGTCTAAAGGCTCAAACTCAAGTAGAAATCTATAGAATTAAATAACACCCACTCGTGCAATTCTTTGACCGTCTCTTTTATTGCTCGTATTCTGGACATGATGTTGGCAGCTGGTTTCTTTGGTCACCTCCCACATGCCAAATTTGTTCCCATCAATCATGTTCAAGTTCTCTCTCTCTCTCTTTTTTTTTTCTGAATTGTCCATGATCAGCAGATTAGTCACAAATATGAAATAAACTTAATAACTAGGCACACTCTTCAATAAGGATAAACTTCTGCCAGTTCATACATCTCCTCTCTAATGTATGTTATAATCTGCAGAAATTTTCAAAAGTAATTGTTTGATCAAGATATTAGATAGAATATTGAACATTTTAAAAATAAATTTTGACATTTAGAAAGAGATCTTACGCCAAATTTGTAGATTCCATTTGTTCTTCGGTGGCATTGTGTTGCTCTGGCGTGGAAAGCTGGAGTTGAATGAGGGCATGTGGATCCTCTGTTATGCTTAAAGCATTCGTCACGATCGTGTTTGTTGCATCTACATCCCTTTTCTGATATACCTGAGATATAAAGGGACTTTTTGGCTGAAGTGACAAAAAAGTAGTTCATATGTATAAAATAACTGCTTAAATGATAGATTTTGCGTTGGTTATTTACAAATACCTGCTTATACAATCCCACATTTTCTTCCCGAATTTTGTTCATCTTATTACGCAGTTCCATATTTTGTTGGTGAGTGAAGTTCCCCTGTAAAAGAGCCAAACAAGTTTGATTACTTGAAGGTACTTTCTCTAGAGCATAAGATCTGATTGGTTTAAGTGGTTTAAGGTTGACCTTCTGCTTAAGTTCTTCTATTTCATTAAAGAGAAGCTGGTCCTGCAAATTAAGTGATCATCATAAAGTAACTGCTTTTAGAATAGTAATAGCTATCTAATAAGTACATCATTTGGAGGTAGCAGCTTCAAACCTTTTTCACACGGATACCTTGAAGGCTCATTTCAAGTTTGTTCTCCAAACCCTGTAAATCTCTGACACTTAAACCAGAAAGCTCTTCACCCATCATATGCCTAATTGAAAATTTCAGTACAATGCCGTGGTCAAAAAATATTCCTGATATGTATCGATTTTTTTTTTTGGGTTGGGGGAGGAGGGTGTGATTGGCACTTTTCAGTTACATCGTTAATTAGTGGAACTATGCCAGGCCACATGATTATATAATTATTTCCAGAAAGTTCATGATGGATGGTGCTGGAGGTTACATTATGTATTGCATGATTGCTAATGATTTTCTACTGTATGCTACTATAGTTTTGAGATTTTGGTAACCCCTTATATCTGTCTTTCTAGTGTTCCTCTTCAGTTGGGTGTCTCTATTCTTGTTAATGAACATATTATTTGTTTATGCATATTGACCTGAGATTTATATAATTAGATCACAATCTAGTTAGAACTGTTTTCTTATTTTCAGTTCTTTTTCCTTGCTAACTCTTTAAGAGAGTCTTCATCCTTCTGTTAGTAGAACCAAGAGGGTAGGATCCTTGGCTACTAGCCTTTGCCGTCCATCCAGGCTGTATTCCTTAATCATGGCCGGCATGGATTACACTGAAACCACAATAAGGGTTTTTATTATCTGTCGAAGTAAACCTAGATTGGCCGCTTCACCAACTAGATGTAAAGAATGTTTTCATGAAGGGAAAACTTGAAAAGGAAGTGTTTACAAAACCTCCACAAGGCTTTGATACCGAGTGTGGATTACAAGTATGCTTGTTGAAAAAGGCCATTTACGGTATGAAGCAATCACTCTGACCTACATTTGAAAGATTTACAAGTGGTGTGAAACGTCAAGCATATTCTCAAGGCCACGCGGATAGCATCTCATTCTTTAAAAGAATGAAAAGTGGGAAAATTACTCTTTGACTGATATAGGTAGCTGACATCATAGTTACAAGTGATGGTCATGAAGAAACCAACTACTTGAAGGCAACTTTGACCCGATCATCTGAGATCCAAGACTTGCAAGATTATACATGGGGATAATAGTAAGCGAACAGAGTCATATTCTAGATCTTCTTTTTGATAAATGGCAGCTGGCATGCCTATAGATCCCAATAAGAAATTCAACGACATTGAAGGTGACCCTATTGATGTTGGGAGATAAAGTTAATATACTTGTCTCCCACAAGAATGAGCATTGCTTTTGCTGTGAGGTTGATTAGCCAATTCATGCACTCTCTTAATAAGGTTCATTTAGAAGCACTTTCCCACATTCTAAGATGTCTCGAGGGATCTCCAGGAAGGTGACTTCTCTGTGAGAAGGGTCAAACATCTGCTGAAGTATTTACCAATGCAGATGGGGCAGAATTAGTCATCGAAGTAAATGAAAAAATAGTGTAGCGTCTCTCAGCTTTGCTGAGGCATAGTTTCAATCTATGGCCAATCAAACAAGTATTGAGCTACAACTTCCATTAGATGATCCTATGAAACTGTATTCTTACAACCAGGCTGCCATTATTGCTAATAACATGACAGAATTGAACACATGGAAATTGACTGTCGCTTCATTAAAGAAAAGCTAGAAAATGGAATGATATGCATGCCATATGTTCAAGCCAGACTTTGATGGAATTATCGAGACATGTATTGTTCTAGATCATAACAAGTTGGTAAATATTGAGGGGAGTGTTGGTTTAAGACAATATAGCTGTAATTTAAAATAATACATGTGCAAATTAGCCAAGTTATCTTTCCTATTTTTTAGAGATCAATTTCGTATCAATAAGGAAAACAAGTTATCTATTTAAACTCTACCTTGTACCTTTCTAATGAAGAGAAAAATATTCTGATTTTCAATTAACGTTTTACCTTAATTTTATATAGAAGTTCATAAAATGACACTTTTAGAAAGAGCTATAGCAGTTAGGAACCAGCTTGCGTAGACCATGAAAGGTTATAAAGTAATCTATTATCTTTCGTACAGGGTTTGTATAGGCATTTGTTCTATGACATGCTTTGCTCTTTACAGTATTATATTGACGAGATATGCACGTACGTTTCTTACGAGTGTCGGCAAGATAGAAGATTTACCTATGACTCTCTTGTAGGTTCTGTAGTTGTTGCTTTAGCATTGCAGCCTCCCTTTGCCATAACTGTATACATTGCGCAAAAATATCTTTACTCATTATAACTAGTTCAAAGCAATAAGCATGCAAATAATCACGAGTGCATGTGATAGATTTTGAAGTAACAAATCCTTAAGACAAGTTTGTTCGATTTTCCGAAAAACAAAATAGTAAGAGAATTTTAGCTATGTTCCAATTACATGCAGATCTGATAGCTGAATGGTAAATTATGGCAATTTTCAGTAAAAAGTGATGACATAAGATTAGACAACTCTCCACCACCATAAAATTTTGCTTCAATTATGGTTGGTTATAAATCTGGTCTCGATATACTTGTGTACATGCTATATGTATGACCGATTATAAATTGTTCAAAACTCTATAGATATTAAGCTGTTCATTATATTATAGAAATTAAGCTGTTGTTCATTATCTTTATGTGGGAATACCATGACATGTTCTTTGGGTTGCTGTTCTACATACTAACTTGTTATAGGTTAAGATGTGAGTCTGTTATTGTAGAAGGCGACCAATACATTGATGTGCCTCTTATCTGCTAATTCTTGAATTTTCTATGTCACTATCGCTGATAAGATACATGATACAATAATATGGTAAATTTTTGGGTAACCTGTGCATAGTTTAGCAGAAAAGCAAGTTTATAGCTTTGATGGCTTTATATAAGCTTCTAAAGAACCTATTGGATTTGTGCTTAAGCAGGACAATAACGAATAGCACCAAAATCTGTGGGACTGTACTTCCTTTGTAAACAAAGCACAAATATCATATCGGATGGGTTGGATATTCTATAATGATAGTCAGCTTCATTTACATTACTTGGGAGGTATACCTCCTTATTCGAAATAAGAAAATAACCACTATGATTACCATACTAGTGGTGAATAACTGCATATGTCCCTAGAAGATGTAGCAATCACAGGAAACTTATGTATTTGTTTATTAAAAATATTCTTGGTTTCCTGATTGCATTTTAGATAAGATAAGTAGATCTTTGGGTTCATATTTGAGGTTAAGATAAAATATAATCCAACATGTTCATTGTTATGCTCTATAAAATTTTGTAGATGTAGTTTTTTCATTTATGTGTCGTGCACTTCATTTACCTTGTATTTGTTCATGCACACCTCTGAATAACCGATGGGCTTAACATGTTAACGATGTGTCCAAAGGAGGTATAGTTTGAGGGGCCTACTTTTAGCTTCAAAACTTTCAGATGAGTTGCCTATAAATCAGTTCTAATTCACATATCTTAACAAATGCTTCTTGATCTTATAGGTAAACGTTTCTAGCTATTATGGGTTCTATACGGGTTCACACTTAAGTTGGTGGAGCTTACAACTATTATATATTGTAAATGTAGAACTTAAGATAATCGCTGATACAGAAGTAGAGATATCGATAAGACTCAGTGAGATTTTAAAACACTTTCTCAGTTTTCATCCTCTTATATGTGTTTGTATTTTTCAGAAAAGAGTGAGAGATTGGAGCGATTACAGAATCGAGCATGGTCTTAAGGTTTTAGAGGTTGCATCGGTTATAGGTCAGACTCTATCTTTGATTTGGCTTGTAAATTGACGCATGGCAGAGGAAGTTACCATTTCAGTCCGTTGATGTGAGTTGTTATGCCAAAGGGGATAGAGAACTTGTGATAAGAACAAGATTATCAATCAGACAATGAGTAGCCTTGTTGGATGAAGAACCAGGATGTTTGACATGCGATACATTAATCATTAACATGATGAGTTGTGTTCAGAATGGAGATGAGGATGTTCACTTTGAGCGAATTCAGATTCATAAGCTAGGGAAATAGGGAAGATGTTAGAGCTCATACTCCTCAATTCAAGATCCTTCTATTTGCTAGAGTTTGTACTCCTATCTTTCTAAGTACTATTCCACATGCATCTTACATCTGGTTTTTATACTATGAGTCTATGAGGTTATCTCTGGCAGGGTATATGTTCACCTCATCCCTATTTTATGACAGAACTCATACTTATCATCTATTGCACTATTGAAGGCAACCTAAGGCCTTGTCCCAAAATTAGTCTACTCATTTCTAGGCCAGCTAGTCATTTCTGTAGGACTTGCTATTTTGAACATTGAGGTCTATGAGTATGAGTTGAGGTAGTTCCCTCTTGATTGCTTGTAGTCCTAAGACGATGCTGTTCCCATTTCCACCCTACATATATGTTACTAAAATCCAATTTTTTGCTGTTAAAAGTAGGAACATATTATATATTTCACAGCTTGAATTGGAAATACTATAGTTTCTTGAAATATATTAATGCGTGAGAATGTGTTGTGTCAAAGTTCAACTATGGTCAAGTTGAAAGGCATGAAGAGAGGTAATCAGCAAATTCGAACCTTGATTTCTTCTGTAACTTCCTCTTGTTGAATTCTTCCTTAACCTGTCATTAGGTCAAAAAGAAGCATGGTCAGGAAGAGCTCCGGACCTCAAAGTCTATAATGTGGATTTGTGATAATTCAAAGTGGAAGGGTCATCTTCCCTGTGTGTTTGTTACTGCATTCTTATAGCTAACTTTCACATGTAACCTGAAACATGTCCTCTGGCAAATACCTGGTGTATTGACCTTGAGCATATAGCTAATTGCCTCTTTTGGCACACTAATGTAATTGCTTAAGCTTTAAGATAAGCTTGCCTCTTAACACCCAATCAGAACTATAGTTTGACATAGCCTTGAGATGGGGTTTCGTGCCTAGGTATGCTCTGCTGCAGTTTGTTGATTCGACCTCATGTGCATAGCTGACTGCACATCTCATGGAGCCTACTCACATATTGTTCATGATGTTATTTGGGCCTTCCTCATACAGCTTACGCAATTCCATGAGTACTCACATGGTTCACACTCTTTAAAATGTATATTATCTAGTTTTTCTACATATGAAAAGCCTGCAACGAATCTAATAGGTACCCCCTGTGCCCCAAGGCTTATGAGGTTTGTGTGAGCCAGGGAGGGAGGTTTGTGTATGCAGCCTCCATTGCATGTTCAAAGATTATGTTTTTGTGACTTGCATAGCTGACCTTCCATTTACTTTACCAGGTGCTCCAAGGCCATACATGGCCGTCGTCGTGAAGAAAAATATGATGAATGGTTTATGGGAATGTATGTATCCAACTAGATAACAGGTATGGATTTTCTTGCAAACCTGGGAGAATTCCTATTTTGATTAGTAGACTTCTATATTTATTTTATTTAATCAAATAGAAAGAGGTCTCCATGATTTCAGAGCCATGCCTTTATCATCATCATCATCTTCTTCTTCAATACTTGACGTCTGATTTCTTGGTTATGATAATCAACTCCGTGTCAATTTCCAATCAGTCGGTCTCTCAATTGTCGTCACTTTGGCTCAATGTATTTGATTCCCTCATGACAGTCTCCGTTCATCCCGAAACTCTTACTCCTCTATACAAATTTTTCTTGAATAAATTGCTTAGTTGTGGAGAAAATCCAACTAGAAAGACCCAAGGCCAAACAAATGGCATTTAGCGCCATTATTAACCGCACTACATAGCTCCATTGCTATTTGACTGAGGGATGTGAACTGCAATACAATTTTCTATCGCAGCACGATACTGCTCAGCTCTTTTTCTTATCATTAGACTCGATGTCATTGGTCTTGCTATCGACCTTAATTCCAACCATCATTCTATCTGGCTAACAACGGTCACCGACAACACACTGCTATTTTCTAGTCTTCTCGTTGTTGCTTCCTGAAATCAGCAATGTCATTACTATGGTTGTACACCAACACCAAAAACGGTTGTACAACACCAAGTGTCGTTCACCTTAAAGTAATCATCACGATTCATGAGCTCATCATTGTGCCTATCCTTTACTAATATCTCAGGCTCAGGCGGTTTACATGTTAGTGTATTGAATCATCAAGGTACAAGACATAA
This sequence comes from Carthamus tinctorius, assembly GCA_001633085.1. Taxonomy (NCBI): domain Eukaryota; kingdom Viridiplantae; phylum Streptophyta; class Magnoliopsida; order Asterales; family Asteraceae; genus Carthamus; species Carthamus tinctorius. Next base: position 7,547 of record LUCG01297425.1, read on the forward strand.
ATGTTTATGGTACACAAATTGATAAATTTGCACCGTAGATTTTACATTTAGATCATTTCATAAATTTAGTCCCTGTATTTATCCTTAAGCCAGTAGATCACTCTCGAAACTGGTTGGAACTAGTTCTATAAAATTAACATATGATCTCACCTCTGTTCTCTATATTCCAAAATTAGACATCAATCTAATTTTTATGAGCAAGCTTACTCAAGATTTCAATTGTGTGACAAAATTCTTTCCTAATCTCTGTGTACTTCAGATGGTGGTTACACTTCAAGTAGTGTTGAAATGAGTGGCGGTCTCTACATTCTTAAAGAAGGTCCCAAGAACAAGGAAATTCAAACTTCAGGTTGTATTCCATTACAATGTCTGCCATATTATGGTGTACCTCAAATGAACTTCTTGTTTTCTGATGGCACCTGTGTCTTAGACATCCAAATTTTGTCTATCTTGAAAAACCATTCCTATTCGTTTATCAATGAAACATCCAAGTTTTAATAGTCAAGTGTGTCAACTTGTAAATCATGCTAGACACGCTTACCTTAGTGTAACGGCCCATTTTCGAGGCTAGACATTTCCATAAAACGCTGATTCACTAAAAGGAGTGTATGTCCTATACTTTCTTAGTAGGCCTTAAACGTAAGACGACATGAATACGAACAACCATAAGTGTAAATGTATATAAAAAATATATGCACTAGGAATGTATAATGGGAATTTTATGTATTATGTTCGAGATCGAGACTAAGCTGATGTTGTAGTCTTACGCAATAACTAAAAACAAAGGATAACAATATGTTCAAATTTGGATTTGCTAACCGGTCAATGTTACAATACTGTAAGCTAAAGTTTAGGTATATTGAGATAAGTTACTAAGGGACTATTTATCAAACACTAACTGTTGTAAGGCTTACCGGACAATCTTACTCGGTAAGAGGCATGGCAAGTACCGAGGACTTACGTGGTAAGTGAGAGTGGTGAGTGGTGACTCATACCCGGTTAGCATTTACAGGTAATATTATTGCCTACTACGCCATTTTGATTGCCAAAAAACTTACGTGGTAAGGTAAGTGAGAGTGGTGATTCCTGAAAAAAAAGGCCAAGTGTCGGCTCTCCTTTTTCTTCTTTAAGGACATTCAGCAGAGAACCAAAAACACACGCAAATCATAATTAAAGGCAAAAGGCGGAGGATAGATGCTAAAGAATATGGAAAGTGCAGCAACCTACACCTTAAAATAATCATCAAAAAGGTAAGGTGATTGGCTGTGTTTCGTTTTTGGTTTGGTAACAAACCTGAGATATGTACTTGATGTATAAATTTCTTGATTTTAATCATGCTGTTGATTTTTACGATCAACCTCTTGTTTAGTAGCTATGTAATATTAGAAAAGATCTGGTCACTGGTGTAAATCGTTACCGAGAAATTAAGACCAAAGAGTTTATAACCATCAAAGAACGGTTGAAACGAGGCTCGGTAGAATAACTGTAGGGGGTTGTACAAGCAGTCCCTGACCCTTGACGAGTTGTTCCTAAAAGAAACCAGAAACGTGCGACACCTAGTGGAAGAAAACGAAATCTTACATGTTGCATATGCATATACATGATACAATAGCTTAGTTGAGGATGTGAAATGATTTCCTGGAAATTTTATCTGTTAAAACGAGACTTGTAACCACTAAAGCAATCAATGGATTATGATTTTAAACATGTGTCTCTGCTGTGGACGAGGCTATGTGAGAGGTGAAACGGAAGACTCAAGGAAGTTATCAAATAATACTACATTACGTTGGTCATGACGGGTGTTGGTTTGATTTGCATAATTTGGCTTTAGCATTTTTACTTAGAAGATAGAAGTGTACTTGGTACTATGATCCATTGTGAAATGTTTGGCTTAAATTAAACTATGTTTCTTTAAAATCCAAGCATTCCGCATTTTGTTGATGTGTCTTCCTTATTTATAGATGAATGTCTATGAACTTGGTTAATTTCACAGCTGACTACATACAGGAAGGGGTTAAAAGCGTAGCGAATAAGCAGTGGCCTTTCCTAAATAAGCCACAAAGAAACACATATTTATGGCTTACCGAATAAGCCATACAAGTTATTAAGCCAATTAAGTCATTTCCAAACAGACCCTTACTCTTCCCTATACACCTTCCTATTCTTTTGTCACGTAATACACAGTGATGGTTGGGAACCTTCAAGAGTGAGACATATTAGTGTTGCCAAAAAAATGCAACACGACCTCCAAAAAGAGTCCAGAAGGCTCATTGGTAAAAACTCAAATTGGTATGAAGAGCAAAGCTTTGAATCCAAACCCCAATAGAAGCTCTTGAGCTTGACTTTTAACATCGCTACCAACTAGCGTGACACTTTGTTGCATGTCAAAAGTATGAGTAGGCCATGCCCATTGGTTATTCTTTGGGCTAATTGGTTATTGCACAAGCAAGGCCCCTCTTGCTGCTTTCTCTGTCATACTTTCTCCAACCATCCTTTCTGTGTGGAAAATCATACATCCGTTGGGTCCTTTGTCCAATCTCCCCTTTATCTTTATACATGTTTATGCATACCAAGGCTTTGCCTTCACTCGGGTGGGTATCCATACTATTGTACTCCTAGTACAAACACAATCTTTTTGTATTGTTTTCTACAAAACCTTTTTTCAGCAATAAGCAGAGAAGAGTTCAACTATCTTTGTTTTAAGAGTGGAACATGTGATGTTGATCTGCTAGATTATTTATGTTAACTTTTAGTATGTTTCTTTTGTATCTATTTGACCTAAGTTGTTCATTCTACCCATGCTTATTACCACCATCAGGTTCTGTTACAGACTCTTGTTCTTGTTCAAATTGGAAAGAGCATAACACCAAAAGCCCTTCAAGATCTCCCTGCCTTGTCCTGTTTGCAGATGTGATTAACATGGGGTAACCTGGGGTTCCTATAAAAACACCACATAATGATGGGTCCATATTCGATGACATAGATGTTAATTTGATGTGAAGATTTGTTGATACTTCTTGTTACGGGTAGGTGGTCTAGGCTTCACTTCAACAAATGTACATCCTTGTCAAAGCAGTCATTAACAGTGGTTGAAATGACAATAATGCCAAGCTTACACAGGGCCACAATGGTTATGGTCTATGGGTTGGGACCGAGGGGAAAATAAGCAGAGAAGAAAATGCAGCTGTTACATATGTACATATATGCATTTGTATGTCAACATACATAGGCACACAACGCAGCTGCATTTTCCATCCTCCTCCTGCTTCTTTTTTTATCAATCTCAACACATATACGTCAATATGTATATGCATATATACATATATGTCTGTGTGTGTGCGTATGTATAGTATATGTATTTGAAACTGTAAGTACAAGCATATGTATGCATGCATATATACATCTACATTCATGCATGTGTATATGTATGCATATGCATTATGCAAGTGTATGAGTATGCATATGCATACTAACATTATGCAAGTGTATGAGTATGCATATGCATACTAACATTTTGCATATTTGTGTATATGTGTGTATCTTATATAATATGTATATTGAAATTAGATTTTCTTGAAATGTCATGGTTGCTTTTGACCGCATTGTAAATTTTTTTGATGAGAGAGAAGCCTTGACCCGAAGAGTTCCATGGCAGTGACCATTTTTCAGGGTACCATAAAAATTGTCAAGGTACACACAAGTTGGCCCATACACCATGTTTATAGAAAGACATTTCAGGGTAGTGACTGTTTTTTCTTAAAAATCTGAAAAGATAGTCATTAAATACCTATATTGAATACAAAATAGTCTTCAGTTAAACTGGATAAAATTAACTAGCTTCTCAGTCTGCAATGCTATAATACGTGGTTAAATTTAGTCAAATCTAAATCCTGATTGATGATTAGATGAACTAGTGAACTGCTAAGGTTGATAAATCTCAGATAGGGTTGTTAATGGGGCTTGTTAATGTATTTATTTCAACTAGTAAAGGGGGACTAAGAACCAGCAAGTAATGTTATTGGAGGGTTTAAGACTTTAAGGGGCGTTTGTTTTTCAAGAGGTCTGAAGATTGAAGTCTAATTTCACATCTAAAAAATAAGAGGTGAATCATGCACCTCTTATAATTTCAGAGGATGGTAGGAGGTTTTCAGGCCTTTCCTTGAAAATAAAACAAACGGTCTTTAAGTCTGCAAACCTCATAATTTTCAGACTTAAGAGATTTTAAGAGGTAACTTTTAAAAAACAAATGGCCCCTAAGTGCTTCTTTGGTGGATCTTACCAGAAAATTGCTTCACATCTCTTTGGTAGTCCTTTGCTTCAGTGTCACCTCAATGGTTCCCTGAATGAAGGCAGCATTTTGCTACAGACTTAGAAAACTGTGCCATTATTCTGCTTTAATCAGTATTATCTCCATAAGAATTTTGGGCACTGCTAAGGTCCACCTTCATTTTCATGTTGTTTTTCATCATTTTGCATCTGATTCCAACCTCATCTGCCATAAAAAACGAACTATTTTTCAATGATAACTGGCTGACTTTTTGATGCTAGCTTTAGTCTTCCAGATGCAGTCATTTTTACTTCCTTATTCAACTTGCCCTGTAGCTTGGAAGAGAAACATAGTAGATGATGTTAGACTTCCTAAGCATTGTGGTGAAGAATTCAGGGCTCAGCTATGAGTCTCTCCCTCATCCTTTTCATATTAATGTTGTCATGCTCTGTATATTCTTTTGCTTACTGGTCTGCCAAGAAAAAAAGAAATTATTTCTCAGTGGAATGCAGTATCTTGTATATCTTCATCAGATATCCTGATGCATTGCTTTATGTGAGAATATGTGAAACCCCACTAAATTACTCTCTAAAAAATCCCTTACAGATAGAAGGGAGGTTACAACATGTATTGAGTAGAAATGGTCCAAATCTAACTAATGTGCAACTCTAATACGCTCACTCCAAACAGCCACAATTGTCCCGAGTGCCGAGAGGGGCCTAGACGAGTACATATTGCCTTAGTGTGGTAGACCTTGGCTCTGATACCATATGAAAATACGTGGAGTCTAATGGGACTACTCTCGGAGGTTGCAACATATATTAAGGAGAAATTTTCCAAGTCTAACTGATGTGGGACTCTTCACACTTTCACTTACTCTACAACTTTGTTTTGCAGCCTTAGAAGGCATAGATAAATAACTCATTGCGGTAACTGGTACCCTTCTTTGACTTCCCTAACGTCCTAGAGGGATCTTGAATGCTTTAATTACCACCAAGAGTAACCCAACTCGATAAATAATGGGGAGCAGAAATCTAGTCCAAACTGGTAAAGCAGTCAACCCGAGAAAGGCAATAAAAATACGATGCTCTTTGTGCTCTACACCAGTCATCTGCAAAGTCCAGCTGCTCCATCTACCTGCTAACTTTGCAATAGTTGTACATGTGAAAAGCTTTCTACTATGCCTTAGTGTCATCCAAAACTCTGACCCTTGATCATTTGGACATGCAGCACATCACCAGCCTTCCGCTGCTTATTTCAATCTTGGAGGGACACATAATTAGAATATGTTGGAAAAGGAAGATACGTTGTCTCCCTGGAAATCAAGGTACAGCTCCAGTAGGGAAGTATTATAGTAAAATGAAGAGCAAACAAACTGCAGTTATGACCTGTGGATCCTATGTGTCATTGAGTTCCAATATAGAAATGGTAGGATTAGGAATGCTAGCAAGATGTCTTCAATCGGATGATGACAATGCTCTAGCGGATTTGCTAATGTTCAGCATATTATTTTTAGCAAGTTCTTCATAGCGTTGGTATTTAGACTGTCAGGGTTAGCTCCACTGTATCAATAGAGAGGTGTTGGAGCCGTGTAGACATGCAACTACCCTTGCAGAAAGGTAATTTCATGCTAGAATCCCGGGCTCATCTTTGTGCCAAGTTTTCACCCGAATCACCATCATCCAAGAGTGGACTGAGAAAACTTAATAGATAGATTTACATATGTTGCTTATCAAAAACAAAACGACGTTCCGACCATCACCTGGTACTATAATATTAGAAACTAGCACAACTTGATTGTGTCCACACTCACATTTGTGCTTTCTTATATGTGAACCTGCGACATTGTTGCTGCTCTTTAAGCGTGCTTGCCCAATTGTAGCGATAGAGGCTATATAAATTATACGTACACTTGATGATGTTTCCCTCTTCTGGTGGGTGGCATAAAGAATTGCTGGCGTGAACAGCAGTGAGTATTTGTTAGGACTTCATAAAATTTTGACAATAGTTCTCTCTACTATTTGGACTTAACAAAGTTTTAGTTAAATAGATCTTTGACGCCACTTGAATTTTGAACTAAGGTAAAAAGGATCCTAGATATGCTAAAACGATACTTCATCAATTCCCCAATGTATCATTGTGTTGTATTTTATTTTGAAGTTGTAAGGTTAATTGAATGTGTAGATTTGAGGATAACATTGAATATGTAGCAGAGTAGTTAGCTAGTAAGGGTGTTCATTAGTTGACATCCAATGGATGTGAGGGAACCGATCCGATCCAATTATCCATTGGATATTGGATTTTTCCAACCGAACCGATCTAACCATCCAATGAATGTTGGATTTTCCTAATCCAATGGATGATTGGATCGGTTCGGTTCCATCTATTGGATGCTCATATTGGACATCCATTGGATCAGATTGAATTCATCCGACATCCAATGGATGATTAATTGCTTTATTATATATATATATATATATATAGGGGAGCGATCATTTGCAAACCACTGTTAAAATACAAACTATACAAACCTCTTTATCACCCTTGATTTTAAAATGGATGGTGAAGATTAAAGGAATATTTCTAATTATATGTATGTATTATATGTATAAAATTAAATTAATTATGATTGGATGGATAATTAAATGATGACTGGATGACAATTGGATGGGTAGTTGGATGATGACTGGATGATAATTGAATGGGTAATCAAATGTGATTGGATGGATAATTGGATCGGTTTGGTCGGTTTTGGTCCGTTCTGTGCTGTCATTCAAGAACCGACCGATCCAAATTGGCTGTTGAAAATTTGGATATCCAATCATCGTTAGTCGATTCTAATTGGATCGGTTGAATTACTGCACACCCCTGATAGCTAGCTTGTAGGCTATGTTTTGTGAAGAAGCATCAAATGATTTATGGAGTTGTTGACTTGAGAAATAAGCTATAATATTAGACATACAACATTGGAACTAGATGAACACAAGTGATAACACGTCTTGTATGTTGGCGGTCCAAAAATTGGCAGCAATTAGGTTTCTAGCAACTTCTTTTTACTTGAGCACTTCCTAAAGATAAAACTTGGGAACTATCCAAATGTAACATCCCAGAGTCCAAACCGTCGGCCGTATGGAATGAGTTGGTACAAACTCCTATTTTTATTAGACATGTCCAACATCCCCTTTGTTTATCGACAATGTGGGATTAGCCTAAGTCATTACAAACAGTCCTCAAGGACTTATCGTCCTTATTAAAGGTTGTGCTTAACTGCTTATCCAACACCCTCCTTCATTCACCGTTATGAATACTCAATAAGGTTTAGCCCCACCACCTCGATGATACAATTTATAAATTCCAAAAGCTCATAGCAGAAAATTATTGGTTGCTAGCAACTTATGGCTTATAAGCTTACAAAATCTTATTTCTTTATCCAAGTTATCCAATTTGTAACAACCCACACCCCACTTAAAATATCCATGTGAGATGTGTTGCTACACTCATTCTAGCTATAAAATAGAGGTGCACAATTAGTTGTGGACTCGAGATTAGGCCTGCGTTTTCCAGTTCTTTTACGCCTAGTCCTAGGCATGGTGAGCGGAATTATGAAATTTATACTGGGTAAGGCCAAATCTTCAATCGTTAATTGATTCAACTGGGTAAAGCCACATTTTCGATCCTTAACCATGTGATTGCAACTGTGTATATATGTTTCTTATTTCATGCTCTGCATGTCTGTTCCATGGAATTTAGTTTTGTATATTTTTGTTTTTTGAAATTTGTTTGCTCTTCTTAAAAGAATAGTGTTATGGTTAATTAGTAAAACTTTCAAATCTAATTTTTCTCTTCAACTTAAAACTGTAACTAAAATTTGAGAATATATATACTAATAATAAAAAGAAGACGACGGGTTCCTGGTTAGAACTTTTCGGAAATGCCCGGCCAAAATCAATAAAAGAAATTGTTCTCTTTTTGTTAGTCATGGGTGTTTGAGCTAGCTTTGCGTGCATCTCGACTGACTAAGCCCCAGAGACCCTAAAGAAGAGCCAAAAAAATTCCTCAATGACCTTACAGGACTTGAACCGATAACTTCTAAGGAGAATCCCCAAAAACGCAACTTAACCTAACCCAACCCAATAAGGTTTTACACATTTATATTGATTTTAGTTGACCAAGTAATTTATTATTGTATCTTTGTTAAAAGTTGTATTTAGATGTTAGACAAGTAGTTAAATAATCTATCTATCTATCTAAGTCAAAATCTTTAGGCAGATGTATCCAAATTAAGTTCCAATTAATTAGTTAAGAGTTGGGTTGTATAGCTTACCTTGATATCAGAGGCCGGGTTCGTCAATTGTTGCTCGTCCTTGCTTCTTCTGTATCGTGCAATCACTGACTTCATGCTGTTAAAAGTAGCACAAAATTTCATTAATTACATCGTATTGTATTATAAGGCATCGATTATTGCAGTAGACTTTTACTTTGCCACGTCATCAGATTTAAGAAGAAAAGATTGAAAAATAATTTAGTGATGCATGCCACCATGTACCCCTCTTGGGGTCCGTCCATGCCCTTGCCCTACCCCCACTACTACAAAAAAATATTTCCGACGGCCGAAATAGTCGGAAGACGGTCAGGAAATCGGCTTTACCGACTATTGTCCGACGAAACTAGCGTCGCTAAAAACCTGGTCGTAAAATTACGAACGGTTTTTCCGACGACTTTTACCGACTGCTTTCCAACGACTTTCACCGACTGTTTTACGACTGTTTCATTTACCGACAGGGTTACCGACAACTTTCCGACTGTTTTTTCGACGGTTTTCCGATGACTTATTAAAAAATAAATAAATAATAAAATAAAAAAGAACAGTCGGTAAATCATTGGAAAGCAGTCGGAAATTTCCGATTGTCTTTAGCAGTCGGCAATGGCCATCGGTAATGGCCGTCGCTAACACCGAGTTTTCTTGTAGTGCCCATGTTTAAGCTCGCCATCTCCAACCTTGTCAAACCAGTTCGGATAGATCAACACTTTTCTCATGTCAATATAATTGATATATATATATATATAGAGAGAGAGAGACGACGAAAATTTAAATGAAAACTCAAATCTAATTGTCAAAATGACGACAACCGAGAACACTGCATATTCAGTCTAAATAATACATGATTATGTTGACTGAATAATATTGAATGCTACGTTATTTAGTCTGAATGTTGTATTATTCACCATGAATAATGCATAATATTCACTCTAAATAATCATGTATTATTCAGATTGAATAGGAGTCGAGTAAGGCACATGTCACGCTCTCGGGTGTCCTCACGTTCATAATTAGTTTTGAGTTTCCATTTGAATCTGCCCCTANTTCAAACGAGAACGGTATCTATTAAAATGAACACAAGAACCACCAAAATCATATATGATTTTCTTAGTTTGAGTGTTCTTTTAAATACTTGTTGTTCTTGTTTGATCCTACCCCTCTCTCTCTCTCTCTATATATATATATATGTATAAAGAGTGAGAGAGGGGGAGAAAGAGAGGTTCGAACGAGAACGATAACTTTTTAAGAAAACACCAAAAATTTCGCTCATGTACAAAATCATATATGATTTTATACAGATGGAAAAAATGGACGTGGGTGACTTCCCATGCAACTTAATAAAGTCGCGGACAAAGTCGCATGAATCATATATGATTTTGTACGTGAATCATATATAATTTTGTACATGGGCGAAATTTTTCATGTTTTCTTAAATTGTTAGCGTTCTCATATGAATACACCTCTCTCTCTCTCTCTCTATATATATATATATATATATAGGTATGGGATCATGCAAGGATGTGCAAGTTTTGGTGAGAATTATAAGAAGTACTTTTAGACCGTTGATCACTTCTAATCAAATACCCTCCCATGAATTGCAGTTTAAAAAAGTATTGATCTGGTGCATTTTGGTGCATCTAATATTTTATTTTGGTGCATCTCATCCTAATCTTCGTCCATTTCTCATCCAACAGTTGATAACCACTTCTCAGCATATCACCATATTTGACACTTCTCATCGGAACCCAACTCTATATGTATATACATACATATATTATCAGGTTTAAGGGAAAACCTCAAAAAAAATTAAGAAACATTTTTGTAGCCCTTCATCTGGACCGTATGCACTTGTGTATAGACGTAATTGTAATATACACATGTGCATAATGCATCTATACATAAAAGAAACTTAATTTACCTCTATGCACAAGTACATATGGTCCAGATGAACGGCTATGAAGGCGTACCTCAGTTTTTTTGTTTTTTAAGGTTTTTCCTCTCACTCTCTCTCTATCTCTCTCTCTCTCTATGCGTGTGTGTATATGAAAATGTTTGGTTGCGAACTCATCTTTCAATGCGAACATGAAGACATCCGAGAGTGCAACATGTGTCACATTCAGTATGAATTCATGATGAATAATATAGCATTCCATATGACTAATATAAGCATTCAGGATGAATAATACATGAACTTTATGATTCATGTATTATTTCGTCTATATATATATATATATATATATGGAGAGATTCAAATGAAAAGTGCTAAACAGAGAAGTAAAAAAATCCTAGCCGTTCATCCGGTCAATATTTGCGGTTTTGACTGTGAAGCATCGGATTGTAAATTGACTTAATCGGGGTAGTAAGTAAAGCTAAACCCAAAGTAGAAATATCAAATTATATAAATTATGTAGGTTATATCTCCCCCTACCTAAAAACAAAGGAATAGGCTATATAATATAACATCTTTTTTAATCGATCCGAGAAAATTAAGGGTCATCAGTTCATCATGGTCTTAAGGTTACATTTCTAGACAGCAACTTGAGTAAATGCGTCTGTAAGCTTCAACCAAATGGATTTGAGGGTGATGGCAAATAACACATGGTTTGTGAATTGCATTAGATTTCTGTAATAATTGAAATTTGATGTAGTTATGAGTAAATTTAAATGTAAAGAAAATATAATTGCATTTTGTGTTGTATGTTAACCATATTCTTTTAGCAAGAAACAATTGAAGTATAAGATCAGAAGAGTTCATTCATGAAATTAAGATCTCACAAACATCCATCCCATGTACTAAAATGAGGTACATATAGGAACTTGTGATCTTTTGAAAGACCTGATAATATTGTTTAAAGGTAGTTAAGAAACACACACGTTAACTGCTTCTATGGTGCATTCGTCGTATAAGGTTATATCAATGTCTAAAATAAGTTGAATGTGATTAGATAAGCCTCAAATATGCTTCAAAAGTTGCAAGAAAAGTATTAATGTGAGTGACTAATTAAAGAACTAATTGAAGATTGGATTACCTTGAGATGATTGGTTCATTAAATTTCTACATCACAAAGTGTAAAGATGAACAAATTAAATCCACATATGAAGCATTTTTTTATGCTCAGCCTAATAAAATCTCAAGCATTTTTTTTCTATCTTTGTTGTATTGACTATATATATATATATACACACATATATATTATGATAATTATTACTAAGATAGAAATGCTATTTGATAGTGATTAAAAATCCAAGGGATTATGTTGGCTTGCCTTAACTATTCTTTGTGATTGAGAAATTGAGATATATTATGAAATCAAACAGTTTGCCAATTTCTAAGTTGTACAAAATAAGCATAAATATAAGCCCAAGTGGGAAAATGTAGGTACTTATTCAAGTTGTTTGGTTTATTTAATAGATGAATGATAGTATTTCATAAATTACCTTTCAATTTCCTATAATGAAGTTTGAGAAATCAGAAGTATTATAATAATTAATTTTTCATAATTAATCCAATCCTAATCAATTTTTTAATCTATTTATTTGTGATAAAAGGTGTAGGTCCATCCTAAAACAGTACATTAAAATTGTTATTGGTCCATCATAGATCAGATAAGATGACTAAAGACACCTCCTGTATCAAGTATAATTAAGGACTTACCCATCAAATGCAATGAGATGCACTTTTCTATTGCAGATCAACAATGGAAAAACACTAGAAGTTCTCATATATTAAAGAAAAGTTTGAAATTTATGTATAAATTACAATAAGTGCAGGTTGAACATATTTTGTTTATTTGAAACCAATGTAAACGTATGTCCTTGTAGTTTCAAAATATATATGATGACATACAACAAGTTAATACGATGAAACTTCTTATGATCCTATAACTTTTTACACTATATAGAATTTGATTGGTCATGAAGAATTGAATAACAGATAACATGAACGCGTGTTTATCTTCAAATTAAGTAGCTGCTTCATGGACGGAGCTAGCGAGGTTCTCACGTGGCAAGTGTGATATTATTCATCCGATGAGAGGCAAAAAAAGAATTATTTTGTAAAGGTGTAACCGTATTATTTTGAAGAGTGCCTCCGTATTATTTTCAAAACTTAAAGGGGGGTGCACCAAAAAACCCAAAAAATCTCTCAAAATAATCAAAAAACTGAATAGTTCTCTTAAAATCAACCAAAAAATTCTTTCGACATCAACTAAAAAACCGAAAAATTCTCTCAAAATTAACCAAAAATTCTTTTAAGTTGTCAACTTCATCCTCCATGGTAGAGAGAACAGCATATAAATAACTTTGGGGACTTCTTATATAGATCATCAATACAACGTAACTATGATTAATTTCCCTTACTATTCTATTTAAGGGGCCCATGAGATTAATCGAGGTACAGAAACTGGACCGGCCTCCCATGAATATTGCCAAAACGAAAAAGAACAATTGGGATCTTTAACAGTTTCCAACCTTAATTTAATTAAAAATATATGAAGATTGATATATAAATAACCCCAGGAAAGATGCCTTGCTATGCATGCACGAAGGCCGGGTCACAACTCACAGGTAAAGTTCAACCAAGCATCCTTGATCCATGTGTGAAAAGTGTTTTTTTGATAGTGAAGATGCCTCCATTTATATTTGAAACCTGTTGTGTAGTTAGAAAAATATATGTGTTTGGACTTTGGAACTAGAGAGTCAATATATTAGCTGTCCCTACCAATCAAAAAAAAAGTTCGTTTTTATAGGCAAAGATCGAATTTTATCAATTAATCAATCAAATGATACAACCGCGAGGCAGCATCCACTAGATTAGGTAATATGTTTGGCAAATTAGCTGTTAAGCTAGCTGTTGATTGATAAGCTAGCTGTTGATTGATAAGCTAGGTTATGAACAAATTATGTTTGGCAAAAACTAGCTTATAAGTATGTAAAATGTCCAAAAACGGTATCTTTTAATTTAATAATTAATATTAATAAGAGTATAATTGGAAAAAGCTACAAAAAAACTCCTAAAAAGAAACTCAAATAACATTTCATAAAGCTAGCTTATGGTACATGTTTGGATGGGACTAGCTTATAAGCTAACTTATTTTTGCCAAACACATATGAAAACTATGATCTAAGTAGACAAAGATTTCCAGATTAAGTAATCAATCCTAAGGATACTTAGAGAAAGGTTCATGCGAGAAACATAACTTTTTAAGAGAACGTGAGAACGAATCTCAGCCGCTCATCCGGTCAATAAAGGCGGCTTTGACCGGTCCCCCCATTTTAATAATCTCTACCCTCCCA